>JAODAL010028031.1:0-53989 GCA_025379985.1 Phyllomedusa bahiana | reverse complement strand
GCCACCATTAGTTCCGCACTGCCTTAATTCTCTTGGGCATAAAAGGTTCACTAGAGTTTATGGAATCCTCCTCCATGAAAACCCATCACGGAGCGGGTGGCCTTTCGACCTTCCATTTGAGGATGCCTCACAGATGCTCAATAGGAGTTCGGTCTGGAGACATGCTTGGCCAGTCCAGCACCTTTAGCCTTATTTTCTTTACCAAGGCAGTGGTTGTCTTGGTGGTGTGTTTGGGGTCGTTATCATGTTGGAATACTGTGGCCCAGTTTCTGAAGGGAGGGGATCATGCTCAGCTTCAGTATGTCACAGTACATGTTGGCATTCATGGTTCCCTCAATGAACTGTAGCTCCCCACAGCACTCATGTAGCCCCAAACCATGACATTCCCACCACCATACTTGATGGTAGGAAAGACACACTTGTCTGTGTATCCTCACCTGGTTGCTACCACACAAGCTTGACACCATCTGAACCAAATAAGATTTTCTTGTTCTCATCAGACCACATGACATGGTTCCAGTAATCCATATCCTTAGTCTGCTTGTCTTCAGCAAACTGTTTGCGGGCTTTCTTGTTCATCATTTTTAGAAAAGGCTTCCTTCTGGGATGACAGCCATGCAGACCAATTTGATGCAGTGTGTGGCGTATGGCCTAAGCACTGACGGGCAACACCCCTCACCTTTTAACTTCTGCAGCAATGCTGGCAGCTCCCATACATTTATTTTGAAAAGACAATATTTGGATATGATGCTGAGTACGTGCACTTAACTTCTTTGGTTGACCATGGTGAGGCTTGGTCTGAGTGGAACCTGTTTTGTTGAACCACTGTATGGTCAACCAACAACAACCACACAAATGCTGTAAAAAAAAAGAATAGGTTAAAGGAGATTGATATGCACACCACTGGATAGGGTGTTCAGTGGAAGGGTGAATCCAGAGGATGCTCGTAATAGCTTGAGGTAAAGATCCATGACACACATAAACATGCAAAAGGTCAGGTGTTCTATTCATGTACATGTAGTGGTGCAAAAATTATATAGTGCTCTCTTAAATTAGGAGTCCGAATCAACTGGAAACTTACATGTATGGACTTGGATGTTGGTGGAAAGTTGAAGAGTGTGGATCATCCAAACTTCAGTTACAGCTGGTGGAGCGTAGTGGAAGATCTGGAATTTCTCTGTTTTTGGTGACTGTAGATTACAATCCATTCGTCCTATGGCAAGAGTCCGAATAGATGTTGAAACAGCGTTGGGACCCTTGTGTGATTTGTTGTGATTGGACCTGGTTCCTTGCTCCAGGTATTCCTCCCATTCTTTATTTTTACTCGCTTTCCCTTAATCTACAGGGTGGGCCATTTATATGGATACACCTAAATAAAATGGGAATGTTTGGTGATATCAACTTCCTGTTTGTGGCACATTAGTATATGGGAGGGAGAAAACTTGTCAAGATGGGTGTTGACCATGGTGGCCATTTTGAAGTTGGCCATTTTGGATCCAACTTTATTTTTTCCAATGGGAAGAAGGTCATGTAACACATTAAACTTATTGAGAATTTCACAAGAAAAACAATAGTGTGCTTGGTTTTAATGGTGTTAGAAATAAAAAAAAAACACTACTAGGATTGCAGTATTCACCTCACCTCCCAAAAACAGATTTAAAGTCGACCAAAAAGTCTTGTTTCATCAAAATGTTACCAATACAAAAATCAAATAATCAAATAAAAAACAATCCCCTAGACCGCTCCGTACAAAGAAAAAAAAAAAAAAAAGTTATGATTCCCAGACTATGGCGATGCAAAAACATGTTTTCTTTTTTAAATGTATTTTGTTGTGTAAAGGTAGTAAAACATAAAAAAGTATAAATTAGGTATTACTGTATTTGTATGGACCTGCTGAGTAAATTTAACATGTCATTTATACCACACGGTGACTGCTGTAAGAAAAAAATTAAATTAAAAATGTAAGTCCTAAAAACAATGGAGGAACTGCGCTTTTTCCCCCTGATTTTCATGGCCCAATGCTGAAAAAATGTGCAACACCTGTGGGCCCAGAATGCACAATACGCCCCTAGATGAATTCCTTGAGGGATGTTAAAGTACTGTAATGGGTGAAACCTCCAATTTTGGCTTATAGAGTTTTGTAAGTGCTACATGGCACCCACTAAAATCTGTGTTCCAAACAACTCCCTTGTACGCCCTGCCATGTACCCAAACAGCAGTTTACTCCCACACAACGGGTATTGCCGAACTTGTAAGGAATTCTGTAGTAAATTTTGAGGTTTTTTTCTAGGTTTACTTGTGAAAATGAAACATTTTCAGCTAAAATTGCATATTATTGGAAAAAAAAATATTTTTTCCTTTTCACAAGCTAACTTTACAGAAAACCAATAACTATATCAGGGTGTAAGGACCTATCACAGAAAAATTATAACCCCAATCTAAAAACATAAATCTTTATTATCACTTATTAAAACCTCAATAACCCAAAATAATCCCTTATTACAGAAGAACAAGATATCCTATATATAGTAAAAACAAGAGTATACTTAGCTTCCAAGATGGGTGCCCCAACAATGCTCCGTTGAATAGGTCCAAAAGGATCCGATAATTCACCTCTGACCCAAAAAGGCCCCTAAAGCAAAGAGTACACTCACCCTACAATCACCCTATTGGACCCTGAACATCCTTATTATGGAGTCATCGCCCAAACAAGGGCGGCCCCACTACCACTTGCCCTAGGCAACCCTAGTATATTCTTATTTAAGCCAGGGACTCTATACAAAAAAGAGATTATAAAGATGTATAATCTCCAAAATTGGGCCAATGGGTGTATACCGAAAAGAGAGAGATTATGATAATATAAAGTCTCCAGACACGTTTCCCCAAACAAGGTTCTTCAGGGGAGTAACTCTCTCAGATAAGTACAGATAATTCACGCCACGATGGGGGAGCGTCCCTAGCCTCAACAAGGACCTCCTTAAATACACCTCACAAAAACCAGACACGCCAGTGAACCGCCCATCCAATTAGCATATCCCCTAATACCCAAAGTACAAAATTATACTGTACAGTAACTAATTACCTATAGTGCATATGTCCTATATCTGTTTTCAGATGACCTCAGCTCCAGCAACGATAAGCGTGTACGGCAAACCATTGTGCACGCCCAACTCAGGAGCACGGCGTCCGGAAGTCCTTACCACGCATGTCTGGCGCTGAGTTCTGAAAATTTCCTACTGCGCATGACTGAGATCAACGGCACCTGTAGTATGCCTCTGCGATTGCCCGGATCATCAGGTGCGCATGCGCGATTCAGGAACACGGCGTCCGAAGCTACTAACTACATATGTCCGGCGCCGAGCTCAGCAAGTATCCCATTACATCTGCTGGAACTATCGGCATCTAAAATACGTTTCTGCGCATGCCCAGCTTACCTGGTTGGTTCTCACTTGCACGCATCACCACCATAACAAATATGAAACAATAAAGTTAAGAAATATAAATAGATAGCCTGTCTCATCAATGATATTAATACTATCCATAACAGATTATCACCATTGCTGCACTCATAATTTTCATATAGCAGAGCCAGACAATTTCAATTAAAGGTATACACAAAAATTTAGGGAATATGATATTCAGATATCAAAATCTTTATAAGCTAATGAGATAAGCGATACACTACCCTGCTGATTACAAAGGGATTATCATCACCATCTATATTCTAGATGAAACGATATACATACTAGGAGTGTATGCCTTATTCAGGCATGATATCTTCATAAAACTCATGGCAAGAAAATTCATAAATACAACTTTATCCAGTGAAAAACAGTATTTTATCAAAGAAAGCATCTGAACTGCAACGATTCATTTAGACCACCTGGACTCACTGATCTCAAACGATAAATCCACTGGGCCTAATTTCTCAAAATCATAATATCCAAATTTCCTTTCCTGGGTGATGGACAGACTACCTCTATGACAAGAAATCTGAGACATCCGGGGTCGCCCCCATGCGTCTCCCATACATGGCGGGCAATCGCCGTGTCTCTTCGATGCCATACATCACCCAGGTGTTCTCCCACTCTCCGACGCAATTGACGAGTGGTCTTACCCACATAATAAAGTTGGCATTTACAAACGCAGAGGTAGACCAAACCTTCAGATTTACAATTAAAAAAGCCTTTTAAAAAAAATTCTCTTCCACTTAGATCCTTAAACGACTTAGTTTGCTCTATAAAGGGACAGACTATGCAGTTGTCTCCACATTTAAACCTCCCTTTTGGTCTCCTCTCCAACCAAGACCCCTCTCTTCTAGGCCGCTTATAGTGACTTTTTACTAACCTATCTCTTAATGACCTTCCACGTCGATAGGTTATCTGAGGTCTAGTTGGCAATATATCGGAGAGATCATCATCTGATTGCAATATATTCCAATATTTCGTCAAAATTGTTCTCAACTCATGGGCCCTGTCATCAAACATCACAATAATTCGAGCTCGACCCTCATCCTTATCTTTACGCTTCCTTGGTACCAGTAATTCAACATGTTCCTGTCTCCTTGCATATTCAAACGCTTGTTTCCTAACCTCTGCTGGATACCCACGGGCGGACAGGCGGTGATCCAACTCATATGATTGCTTAAAAAAAACAGTTGCGCCTTACCCTTAAAAATTGTCCCCGGGGTATACCCCTCTTGAGGGCAACTGGATGATGACTGTTCCAATGTAGCAGACTGTTAGTCGCAGTAGGTTTTCTAAAGATGGTACTACTCAACGTCCCACTGAGTGTTCTTCGGATTTCCACATCCAGAAATGACAATTTCGTCAGATCTGTTTCAAAAGTGAACCTCAATCCTATGTTGCTATTGTTTAGGACAGAGATGAATTGTCCAAAAGTGTCCTTGGGGCCGTTCCACAGGACAAAAATGTCATCTATGAAACGGCCCCAGAACAGGATTCTCGAGGTCCATTCCTCATTTTCTTCACAGAAGACCACTCGCTCCTCCCACCAGCCCAGGTAGAGATTAGCATATGTGGGAGCACACGGGCTCCCCATTGCCGTCCCCCTGAGCTGGTGGAAGATTTTGGAGTCAAAAAGAAAATAATTGTGATGGAGAATAAATTTTAGCAATCGTATCACAAAGGTACCCCTTTCTCTGTGTTGAACACCCCACATGCTACAGAAATATTCAATAGCTGATATTCCATGCGAATGAGGGATGCAACTATATAGACTTTCAACATCTATTGATGCTAGAATAGTACTCTCGTCTATATTTAATCCCTCAATTTTCATTAACAAGTCAGACATATCCCGAATGTAGGAGAGTAATGCAGTGACAAATTTTCTAAGCACTTCATCCACATAGATATTCGCATTTTGTGTCAAGGAATTTATGCCTGACACTATGGGTCGCCCCTTCAAAGGGCTAGTACCCTTTTGGATTTTAGGAAGCGCGTAGAAGGTTGGTATTGTAGGGTACTCATTAATCATAAATTTACTCTCTTTATCAGATATCACACCTTTATCCAAGGCATCAATTATAATGGCATCAAGCTCATTTTTAAAGGATGCTGTAGGATCTTTACGTAGGACCACATAACATTCCTTATCATTAAGGAGATTATAGCACATCTTTGTATATTGATCATGTGTTAAGATCACAATGTTTCCACCCTTATCGGATGGCTTCACAATGATAGATTGGTCCTTCTCTAGCTTCAACAATGACTCCATTTCGGAGTGGGTATAATTTCTCCTCATGCCAGATCTATTCTTAGCTAGATTATCAATTTCCCTCAGGACCATTCTTAAAAAAATGTCTAGTTCGGGGCAATCCATATTAGGAGGCATCCTCCTACTCTTAGGAGCAAGACTAGTGGAAGGGCCCTGATGAATATTCTCCTCCAATAGTACTGAAAGTATTCTTACTCCACTCATATCTTCCTCTGATACCCCCAATACGTCTGCCTCCTGTCTATCCTTAGATTTGAAGAACTTATGCCATTTTAACTTGCGTATGAACAGGTTGATGTCCTATACCCATTCAAACGGGTCAAACTTAGTTGTAGGGACAAATGACAGGCTACGTAACAATAACTTACTCTCTTCCGCCCCTAATGTACGATCAGTTAGATTGATACTAGTGTTCTCATCTTCAATTATACTCTCGGTTGCTGCTGGCGCTCCCTCAGAGTGTACATATTCCCCTGCTCTAAAAAAGACGGAGAGGATGATGGTCCAAATGATCCAAAAGATCTGGATCTTTGTGGGCGAAATCCTCCTCTTCCTTGTCTAGCACGTCCCCCTCTACCTGTGTATCTAATCTCCGAGTCAGATGATTCAGGTTCAGTTGAGAAGACGTATGTTTATCTAATATTTGTCTCACTATTCACAAGCTAACACTAAAAAAAAGGTGAAACACCTGTAGGGTCAATATACTCACTATACCCTTGAATATGTTCCTCAAGTGGTGCAGTTTTCCAAAACCTGAAATGGCACCTAAAGAAAATCATAATGAATATAGGACCACAAAATCCAGTAGGTGTTCCTCCTGTTCTGAGGCTTGTAGTTGAATCAAAGTGTACTAGGACCACACATGGGATATCTCTGAAAACAGCAGATTCAGTAGAATCAATATTGTGTTGCAGTTTGGTAACATCTACCATGTTTTAGTGACAAGGGGATAAAAATTTAAAATCTGCAAATAAAAAATTGATTTAAAATTTCAACTCCACTTTGCTTATTAACATTGTGACATATCTAGAGGGTTAATTAGCTTTCTAGATGCTGTTTTGAATACTTTAAGGGATGCAGTTTCTTAGTTGGAGTCATTTATGAGGCTGTCTAACATACAGACCTTTTAAAGCCACATTAGAACTGGACCTGTCCCTAAAAAAATCTTTGTTGCAAATTTTCTTGAAAATGTGAAAAATTACTTCTAAATTTATAAGCCGCCTAATGTCATAAAAAAAAAATAAAAAGACATTTAAAAATGATGCCAACATACAGTAGACATATGGTAGATGCTAGTTATAGACTATTTGTGTAGTACAACTAACTGTCTTGCGCAGAAATTTGCGCAGTACGAATATGGCCAAATTTTTACAATAGTTTGATATTTTTCACAAATAAGCAAAGATTGTATGGACCAAAATTTGTTACTAACTTAAAGCACAAAGTGTCACGAGAAATATTTTCAAAATCAGATGGATAGGTAGAAGTATCAATAAGTTATTCTCACATTAAGTGACACACGTCAGATTTAAAAAATGGGGCTTTATCAGGAAGGGCAAAACTGGCTGAGGCAGGAAGAGGTTAAAGAAACATTCTTCTTTTTCTACAAAAATAAAAAATAAAAATCTGGACCCTCCAGGAAAATTTGTTGGATAAAACCTTGTTACATATTGTCCTTGATATAGGCAAACATTGCCCTCATCTTTGGTAGGGAACATGGATATATACACCCCTTCTTTGGTCATGGCCTATGAAAAGAAAAATATTCCAATTATTGTGATGCTTAGAAAATGTCTCTGCCTCTTTCTTACTAAAGACCTACAAAGTATTCATGTTAAGTTAGAAATTCAGCTGGATGAGAACTTGATGTCAGCAGAAGTAGTTGAGCGATGGCAGGTGTTGGATTCTGAGACAAAAGGAACCCCAGCAAATCAGAGGACCATATTTATGGATGTGGAGTTTCTCCTGAGTTATGATTATCCCCACAACACCCAACTACAGTACAGGGGGTACTCCTGTATGGGGCCCGGTGAAATAAGTGGCTTCCGGAGCTCATGTGGGCCCCAGAGACCGAGTGGCTTCCGGAGCTGCTGTGGGCCCCGGAGGCAGCGCCGGCGCTCCCCAGGGACCGGCCGCCACATCCTGTCACTGAACGCCCGGGCCCTGTGTCCCGAGCGTTCAGAGACAGGGCCCAGGAGTCGGGGACTAATGACCTCGACTCCTGGGGCTGCGCGGTGTCAGCTGAGAAGAGCGCCGCTAGCGCTCCGCTCCGCTGTACACACTGGCAGGCCTAAGGTGTTAGGCCTTAAACCTGCCAAGCTTCTACTGGTGACGTAGGTGGAGCGGTGACATCACATCACCGCGCCGCCTCTGCAGGGCGCCAGTAGAAGCCGGCGGGGAGCATCTGGGAGTGGCCAGGAGTGGGAGTGAGGCGAGTGGTTGGTTGTTGTTGTTTTTTTTTCAACTACTTAAAGGGGCCTTCACTACCTACGGACTAAAGGGGGCCCTGGCTACCTATGGAATAAAGGGGCCCTGACTACCTATGGAATAAAGGGGGCCCTGACTACCTGTGGAATAAAGGGGGCCCTGACTACCTGTGGAATAAAGGGGGCCCTGACTACCTGTGGAATAAGGGGTGCCCTGACTGCCTGTGGAATAAAGGGGGCTCTGACTGCCTATGGAATAAAGGGGCATGACTACCTATGGAATAAAGGGGGCCCTGACTACCTACAGAATAAAGGGGACCCTGACTCCCTCCAAACTAAAGGGGCCCTGACTCCCTACAACTAAAGGGGGCCCTGACTCCCTACAACTAAAGGGGACCCTGACTCCATACAACTAAAGGGGACCCTGACTCCCTACAACTAAAGGGGGCCCTGACTCCCTACAACTAAACTAAAGAGGGCCCTCACTAACTATAACTAAAGGGGGCCCTGACTCCCTAGAACTAAACTAAAGGCGGCCCTGGCTAACTAAAACTAAAGGGGGCCATGACTCCCCACAACTAAAGGGGGCCCTGACTCCCTACAAACTAAAGGGGGCCCTAACTGCCTACAAGCTAATGGGGACCCTAACTACATACAAACTAAAAGGGGACCCTAACTAACTGCAAACGAGCTAAAGCGGGCCCTAACTACCCGCAAACTAAAGGAGGCCCTAACTACCTGCAAACTTAAGGGGGCCCTAACTACCTGCAAACTAGCTAAATGGGGCCCTGACTTCCTGTACACTAGCTAAAGGAGGCCCCTAACTACCTGTATACTACCTAAAGAGGATCCCTAACTGCTTGCAGCCTATATAAAGAGGCCCTAACTACCTACAGCTTACCTAACTGGGGGCAACCACCTACCTACAGCCTAACTAACTGGGACTCACCAACAACTACCTACAGCCTATCTAACTGGGGTCCACCAACCTAACTATAGCCTATCAATTAGCCTAACTGGGGCCTATTTACCTACCCACCCGTGGCTAGGTACCCACCAACATACCTGGGGCTGGCCTACCAACTTATCTGGCGGGGGTCTACCTACCTAAATAGGGCCTATCTAGTTACCTGGGGCCTTGCACATGTCCTACCTACCTAGGGTCTTGTCTAACTCCCTGGTAATATAATTGAGAGGGCAGCAGCCCATAGTTGTAGCATTATCTCCAGGGGGTTAGTGCTCTTCCCACCCTCCAACCTCTTAGGATACTAGGCCTCTAAGTTATGACTTGTACCTGCTCTCACACCCCCTGGGAAGTTTGTATAGAGGTGGGAATAGGTAAAGAGGTGCTGGAATGGTAAGGCTTCTAAAATATTTGTGTGTAATTTCTGCAGGGTTGAGTGGTGGCTGGGACAAGTCATCATGGCGGTGTGGAACGGATGCAGAAGAAAAGGGAGTAAAAACCACTCATATGAGAAGAGAACATCTCATCTCTGGTGAGTCTCTAATTTCAGGGGTTTTATTGGATCAGTGCTGTATTCACTATAATGTGATGTGACCTGAGCTGGTGTCGGACCAATATGTGGTCTCTATATGGCGGTGTTCTAGGTTATATCGGCGCGGGTATTGTGGCAGTGTACACTTGTCCCTGATTGTAAAAGAGGGAACACCTGACCCTGTGATAGGAGTTACACTTTTACTTTCTTTCTGGTGTTTATAGTGGTGTTTATTTTAGAAGGTGGAGAAGTGTGTAGCCAAGGGAAATGTGGATATTGTATGTGGGCCAGTAAAGGATATGGATGGAGCTACTTAGCCCTGTGTCTATGATATGTTAGACTGACAGATGTGTGAGACAGACAGATATATTACTCACTTGGTATTATACTACACAATATAGTTCTTTTTTGCATACTGTATTATGTGGTAAAATGGGAGCATTTATGTCTGAGAGGCTGTTTTTTTTGCTGGGGGTGGGGCAATAGGGTTGCTGGGGGTGAGGTTTACGGGGGGTGGGAGGGGGAGAGGCAGGTGCTTTAACTGTATGGGGCCTTAAAATTTCTGTTGGTGGCCCTGTATGTAAGGCCCTTAGATTTTTAGGAGCAAACAGTAACAGTGTAGTTACATGATAAGAATCTGCAGAACTAAGCATATGTTAAATAGTTGCAAGTCAAATTTATTAATGAGATAGCCAAGTTGATTGTCTATAAAATGATGGTAGTCTCACATTCAAGCTGTAGTGTATGGTGAGATATGGAGCCTGAAAGTCAAAAGTTCAAAAAATTGTTACCCTTTTGCTTGTCAGTGTAACTCTGCAGTAATGTGAAGGCCGTAGTTTTGTGTTTTATGTCCACAGTTTGACGGAGTGCTCTTCTATCCTTTGTATCAAGCTTTGACTTTCATCCACAGCTACTTCTGTTTGCAGATGTTTTGCCAGCCTTTGCATGCTGAGATGGGATACAGGAAAAGTAGACCTTAATTTACCCATTAACTCATCAACGTAGGTCACAGACTCCCCTAGCAGGTGCACACCAACAATCATTCCTCTTCCAAATCTTATGTCTAACATGTTATGCTGATAGAACAAATAAACAGACTTTTAGCAGTAATAAAGATTATCAACAGTGATGTAAGAATGTGTATGCCTAACAGCTGTAATCAGACTCTCGTCAGGATGTGGCGTTGGCATCAAGCAAGGTGAGTAGCACAGAGTTAAAGATAATCTAATGGAGACAAATACAATTTCCACTTTCCACAAACTTACCCGCATTATAAACATCAATGATAAAATAATAATTAGGGTTTTCTATGACATCTGAGAATATTTGCTTACAGGCAGCAGCTCATGTACTTACATGTCCTATAATATCTTGTCCAGACTTCACGTAGGGTTGTGTGACCAGATCATATCTATAGTCTTAATGTAAACCAATCCTTACTGCATATTCATAGTGACACCTTTTTTTTACGGTTCCTCCAAACCCAATTTTGCCTTCAATCAAGTAGATAATATTTCAAAATATTTGAAAGCACTTTTTACTAGTTCAGAAACATATAATCATGAGTCCGTGTAGGAGGATGGAGCTGTCAGTACCTGGAATCTATTTTCTTATCCTTGCTGGAGAAACCTTTGAATGGAGGATGAGCATATCACAGGTTCAATGTACTATGATTGATACTGTGGTTTAGAGCTGAAATAGCTCTGCATATTGTTTAGATGTTTCTGAAATGGTTCATACCTATCAGAAATTATAGTTATTTTCTTTATTCTAAATTATGAGCATCATACTGGAGAGGCGCATCTAAAGCATAGGAGAAAATGCACCGGTGTAAACTTTGTTTCAAACGGATGCAAAAAGATGCCTGCTGGGCAAAAGGTTCATGTGTCAATATGAAAAAATACCTAGGAAAGACTATGCACTATATATTTTTTTTTTTCTCTAAATAAACACTTTCCTAACCATAACAATCTATACAAAACTTAGAAAAAAAACAATAATGGCATTAGGAACCATGTATTATAATAAAGCAAAATCCCCCCTCATCTCCCATCAGAATTCTAATATTCTGATTTTTAGTGTCATAACTACTGATCTGGAGTATGGAGATGTCAGGACAGGCTCAAGCAGAATTTTGCTTCTTCAGCTCTAGAATAACTCTTCTCCTGTGCATTCCTCCTAATCCCCACCCAAAAAAAAGTTTAGAGTGAAATATTAAATTATCAGAATAGTTTCTTGATGCAGCTCTTTTCTGGACTGAATAATAAACCTACCAAAATATGGACCCCAATATAATTTTCAAGAAAGTGTAATCCTTCTTACATTTTAAACCAAACCCAACAAAGAATTAACACAAAAAAAATACTCTATTCAAGACATGATTAAAAACATACAGTAATAGGAAGAAATCACCATACCATAAGCGACAGCACACCCAAAATACGGTACATCAATATGATAATTCATGAAAATTAATATTCTATTATAAGTACATGATAAATTAACCAATAAATGAATCCCCTTATCCTTGAATTACATCTCATACCATGATGAAGCGGAGGTGAAACGCGCATTGTGTGCACAGCAGCCATCAATATCTGCATGCACGTGCATTCACATTAGCCTTTTTTGTTTTGTTTTTTTAACTGCTTTGTATATGCCTTATGAAGTGTTTTACCTTTGTATCATGGTATGAGTTATGAGTTTTCAAAGGTCCCTGCATTCTGAGGACATGGATATAGTTCACAGCAGCGAAGAACCTGCTAGATTGCTAGTCTGGGTCAGGCTTTATCTAATCCTGGATGAATGGAATAATATCTACAACCCAATAAATCCAACGAAACCAAAGAGTTCTTCAAAATTGCATTAAACTAAAATTTCATTGAAGGGGTTTTTCCACAAAATAAAATTGACGTGGGAAGTTTCAAAATTAAAAAATAAATATTTTCACAATTCATCATTAAAAATTCTGTGTGATTATTGTTTTAGCTGCTACCTCAGTGATCCATAGTGTACAGCTTGTCTCCAGAGGATATGATCGGTGATAAGAACTTCTCAGTTTTGCTGCACATGCTCAGACATCACCTCTCCTCTCAGGCAGCTACTGTCAGTCTCTTCCCTGCTTAGTAATCACACACACTCACTGCTGAGCGACTGTTCAAGCCTGGGTGCTGTCATTCTACTTCTGTCCTCTGTACTCCTTAGTAATTAGTCAAACAGTGCAAATAAATAAAAAGAAACAGTCAGGTATGTGCATTGAGACAAAAAAAAAGTCCACATGTCGCTTCTGCAGGGATTTGAACCTAGGACCCTTAGGCCTCGTTCACCTGGCTTATTCTGGGACGGATTGGAGCCGTACTGCGCGCCGTATTTGCGCTTCAGTACGGCTCCAATCCGTCCCAGTAACTACGGTAATCCACAGTTCTCATAGAGAACTATGGATTCCGTCGCTCCTCCCCTCTCGGCGAATCCGCTGCGGGGGGGAGAAAGTGACATGCACATTATTTACGGCACGTATGCGCTGTAAATAATACATTGTCTATGGGGCCGGCGGGCGGCTCCCCCACCGCCCCAGGCCCCGCCCCTTATTCAAGCCGTATTGCGGGCGGGATCCGTCCCGCAATTACGGCTTGAATAAGCCGTGTGAACTGGGCCTTAGGCTATGACTACACAGCACGGGTTTTTTTTAGCGGATTTAAGGCGGATTCAGTATTTAGAATCCGCCAAAAATCTGACTGTACCCAGTGCTGTGTAAACCGCAATGACAAATTGTTTTTTACCAGTCTGACGGCAAATCCAGAAACCAAATGTGGATTTTAGCACAAATCTGCACCAAAAACCTCAGTCCAGTGATGATAAAGTGCCTTTGGATTTTGGTCAGCATTTTAACATATGCTGTGTAGACATACATCCTTATGTTGGAAGGCTGAAGTATTAACCACTCAGCTACATTGTAGTTACTCACAGCTCTTTACATAAACAGATTTTTGTTTGACTAGAGTGAGCACACTGTGGGGAGAGGCTTGTTGATATCAGCCTGCTGAGTCACCTGGTGTGCAGTTCAAACAAATCACACACGCCCTCTTTTGAGCACACTAAAAGTGCCCTCATGGCTAAACCCCTTTAAATCCTTATCCTCCACTGGTCATATCTTAACCCCTTACCAACAATGGATGTATGGGTACATCCCATTTTCGGTAAGACGGTATATAGAGGGCTCACACAGTGAGTTCTTTTCATATGTGGCGGGTGCCGTCTGATTATTACAGCTTACACTCACTGCTAACAGCAGAGATTGCCATCTAAATGCTGCTCACCATTCCTCCCTCCGATCACCCCCCTCGCGATGAGATTGAGGGGTGCCGATTGTTACTGTGGCATCTTGAAGCCTAATAAAAGCTATTGTTAATAATTCTATTACTTCCTGTCCCAGGCAGAAAGCAATAAAGTCGCCATTTTGGTACACCCTTCTGCATTTCTTATATAATGTAGAAGGATGTACAAGGGATTGAGCCCCCTAGTGGTCAAGTATTCCAGGGGGACTATATGTACAAGTAAAAAAAGAAAAAAAACTGTTTTAACAGTATACAAAATACAAAATATTGTATAAAGCTCAAATCACCCCCATTTTGCCATTTTACAAAGTATTGCCGTGTCTGTAAAAGTGAGATGTATTAAAATATAACGTAATTTATCCTGTACGATGAACACCATGGAAGAAACAAAAAAAATTCTACAAGACAAAATGGTGTGGTTTTTTGGTCATTTTATGTCCCCCCCCAAAAATTGGAATAAAAAGTGATGAAAAGGTCACATGTATTCCAAAATGCTATCAATAAAACTAAACACCAGCCTGTAAAAAGATGAACCCTCACTCAGGTCCATAGGTGGAAAAACCAAAAATTTTTTGGTCGCTGAAAATGGTACTGCAGTGCACCTTTGAGAAATAGAGAGTGTTTTTATTTTTAAAAGTACCAAAACATAACGAAAATCCTACATATTTCATATCAGCGGAATCATACCTATCTGCAGGATACAGTTAACACATGATTTATATAGAACACAATCCAATATCAGCAGCACACTACTAGCACTATAAAACTATCAAAAAGGAATTTTTGGAAAAGCATTTCTGCTACTTAGAATACTTGAAAAAATTTTGAGGTTCGTAGTTCACATTTTTGATTAAAACTGCTTAAGCCCACCTGCCAATCAGCAAGGCGACCTCAATACAGGTGGGAACCTACTCTATTGATACCTCTCTTGGTGCCTGTTCAGACCTCCATACTTCAGGGGAGAAGACTCCATCTACAAGTCACTCTGCATTGATTTAAAAGCCTGTGCAGGTGGGTGGAGTGCAAGAAAACAGAAAAGGGGACAGCCACTCCCCCATACAGACACTCTAGAAAACAATATTTGGTCTGCACAGCCAAAAAAAACCTTTTTGAAAAAAAATGAGCATAGGTGCACACTGGTGTGGCAGTAACATACAAACACAATATTAGCAGCACACTAATGGCACTAAAAACTATCACAAAAGACATAGGAATTTTTGGAAAAGCATTTCTTCTACTTAGAATACATGAAAAATTTTTGTTCTTAGTTCACATTTTTGATCAAAACGGCTTAAGCCCACCTGACAATCTGCAAGGCGACCTCAATACAGGTAGGAACCTACTCTATTAATGCCTCTCTTGGTGCCTGTGTGTTCTAAGATGAGTCAAAATATTTATCTCCTGAACATAGCACAATCAACATAGCAATGTATTTGTTAATAGACTTCATTTACAGTGGGGAAAAAAAGTATTTGGTCAACCACCAATTGTCCATGTTCTCCCACTTAAAAAGATGAGAGAGGCCTGTAATTGACATCATAGTTAGACCTCAACTATTAGATACAAAATGAGAAAACAAATCCCGAAAATCACATTGTTTGATTTGGAAAGAATAATACTATGCTTACTGATTGCAGTGTTTCGATACCTCCATAATTACCATTCATTACACTGTGTTCCAAATTATTTATGCAAAAAGTGTTTAGGAGTGATAAAGTAAGAATATTTTTGTTTGTCAGTTAAACTCATTGATGGTGATGTGTGTCAGGGCTCTTTATATCACTGAAAGCATTTGCAGACACCTGTGCAAATTAGTTTTGCAGGTGTGTCCAATTAAAGGCAAGACTACTTAAGAAGGCTGTCCCACATTATTAAGCAGCCTACATTTTCAGCCAAAATGGGAAAGAAAAAGGATGTGTCGGCTGCTGAGAAACAACAAATTGTGGAGTGTTTAGGTCAAGGCATGAATACAATCAACATTGCCAAGACACTTCATCGTGATCATCGCACAATCAAGAAGTATGTAGCTGATTCACAGCAAACACGTGTACGTGCTGATAAGGGAAAATTGAGGACTCTTTCCAACAGGCAATTGCAATGTTAAAAGAGCAGCTGCAAAAATGCCTTGTCATAGCATCAGACAAGTTTTTGAAGCTGCTGGTGCCTCCTACGTCCCCCGAACAACAAGATGCAGGGTCCTACAAAGGTTTGCAGCTGTGCGCAAGCCATCTTGTCGACTGCCTCTATCCACTGCACACAAGCAGAAACGGCTCCAGTGGGCCAAACAATACCTGAAGACTGAATTCAAAACTGTTTTGTTCACCGATGAGTGCCGTGCAAAGGTCGATGGTCCAGATGGATGGAGTGGAGGATGGCTGGTTGATGGACATCCCATGCAAACACGGCTATGGCGCCAACAAGGAGGAGGTGGAGTAATGTTTTGGGCTGGAATCATGGGGAGAGAGATTGTCGGCCCCTTTAGGATCCCTGAAGGTGTAAAGATGAACATAATGTATGTGGAGTTTCTCAAACAGCACTATCTGCCATGGTTCAAGGAGAAGAACCGTGCATTCCGCAGCAAGATCATTTTCATGCATGATAATGCACAGTTACATGCTGCAAATAACACATCTGCATCTCTGGCTGCTATGGGCATAAAAGGGGACAAACTTATGGTGTGGCCCCCATGCTCCCCTGACCTCAACCCCATTGAGAACCTCTGGAGCATCATCAAAAGGAGTGTCTATGATGGCGGGAGGCAGTTCACATCTAAGTAACAGCTCTGGGAGTGTATTCTGTCCTCATGCAAAACAATTAAAGCAGAAACCATCCAAAACCTGACAAATTCAATGGATGAGAGAGTTCAGAAGCTCATTTCGAACAAGTGGTTCTATGTGCACATGTAACATCACCTAGAATAAAGTTTCGACTTGAAAACTGTTTGATTTCAGTTTGTAATAACCTGCTTATTGTTACGGTCTGGAGGTGGATCCACTGGACCACCGCAGGCGATGGCGTAAGCCCACACCAGGGAGTGGAATCTAAGTGGGACCCGGTATTCACCAGAGCCCGCCGCAAAGCGGGATGGTCTTGCTGCGGCGGGTTTCCACCAGGTCACTACCACTGGCGGGGCTTGCCTGCGGTGGCGGCCAAGAGTGCGAGGTAACGGCAGGCAGGCTCGTGGTCGTAGACAGGCAGGAGGTCAGGACAGGTGGCTCTGGTTCGTAGACGGTAGACAAGCAGGAGGTCAGGGCAGGCGGCAAGGTTCGTAGACGGTAAACGTAAGCAGAGAGTCGGTACACGGTAAGGCAAGACAGGAACGCTCTGGAACACTTTCACCATGGGAATATACACCAAGGATCCGGCGAGGGCCGGCAGGAAGAGGCTGGACTTAAATCGGAGCAGTGCCCGGCAATGACCAATTACCGGCGCACTGCCCCTTTAAATTTCAAACAGCCGGGCCGCGCGCGCCCAAGGGACGGAGCCACGCACCGGGAACTGAAGACAGGCTGAGCAGGAGCGTGGCCGGGTAAGTGAACGCCGGCTGGGACAGGGACACGAGCGGACCCCGAACCCGACGTGCGGGACGGGGCTCCGCTGGGAGCAGGGGCACGGGCGCGCCTGTGACCCGGGACTGTGGTCGCAGGGGCGTCCGTGACACTTATGCTTATAATTTCACAAATGACCATTTTTTTGTTCGTTATAAAAATTAAAAGGTTTAAAACTCTGCTGTGCATAATAATTTAGAACATGCATTTTGAGTTTTTTTTTGTATAAAATATACTGTTATCATAGGCAGTTTGTTCAAAAACCTTTTAATTATGACTGTTGATGACTGGAAATTGATGACTGCAATTCATATAGCTAATTTTGGAAAATAAGAGAAAATATTATTTGCATAATAATTTGGAACACAGTGAATATATGTTGCTGAGTGTATTTGATTTATTGAAGGTCTGTTCATTTGTAGTGAATACCCTATATTTGTTTGGGTTTGTAGTAGCTTAGTGTTCTTATATGATTGCTGATGCATCACAAAAATGCTCCAATTACCCAGGAGCCCATAACTTTATCAAACAATATTAAACAAGGCACAAACACTGGAAATAACTATCAACAACTGTTCTTTATAAATAGCTTATTTTGATGGACGAGGGGTCGGTCACAGCTTAAATTTATTTATTCATCTCAAATTATCAATCACTTGCTGTAATCAAAACGATGCCTGAAGTGATATGCCATCTGCAGTACTTCTATGATGGGCAAGTCGCCTTCAGCTCCACCTCTTCTACACTTTCCGCCTCTACTGATCGCCAGCTGTGACTTGACAGGTAGTGTCAACAACTACAAAAAGAAACATCCATCAAAAGAAGAAAAGAGTACAAAACATGCAGGCAGCAAGAATGGGAGGGCCGGGGATTGCTTCATACACAGACGATTCAAGGGACAGAACAGAGAGAGAGCATCCCTTATATGACCCTAGGGAGGGTCCATTATTATGCCTCTTTCTCACAATTATGAATAAAGTGGACTCATTTGTGGAAGTGCGGGCTCTGTGCTGTCAGATTTGAAAACTAAGGAGAACATGTATGAAAACTGTCTAGATGTAAGACTTTCTTTGTTGCCCATAGCAACCAATCCGAGCTCCCTTTTCATTTCATATAGTGCTTTGAAAAGATGAAAGCAAAGTTTTGATTGTTTGCTATGGGCAACAAACAAAGTCTTCGGCTGCGTTCACATGGCAGAGCATAAAATATTGGTTGGATTCTAATTAGAATCTGACCAGTATTTCACAGTCAATTTTTATTTTTTGTCCTGTTTTGTGTCGTGGCTCTTTGCCGCGGTTTTCGGATTTCGGGAGCGCCCCATTCAATAGAACAGTACTATAATCTACCGTTTTTTGGTGGATTATAGAACATGTTCAAAGATTTTTCAAAACCAACGGTTTTGAAATCCAGCCTCAGAAAATCTGAGCTGTGTAGACTACAGCTTGGATTTTCCATTGAGGTCTATAGGCAGGGCCAGGACAAGGCATTTTGGTGCCCTAGGCAAGACCAGCCAATGGCGCCCCCCTCGCTCCCAAAAAAATGGCACCCCCCCACTAATTCCTCACACCCCTGCACCAGGTCCTGTCACTAATTTTCTGCATATTCCACATAGCTCCCATCCATCTCCTCAGCAGTCAGTGTACAATGAAAATCAGCCCTGACAAATTTGCGTTTTCAAAATCGCTCACCTCCGTATGACAGTGTAATACCCCTAAATAACAGTCACCGAATAATCCACCGATACATGGAGCAAATCTACCAGACGAATGATTGTTACTAAAAATACTCCTACAAAACCAAGACCCAAAACTATTACTACTTAAGGATCAAATAATCCTGCCAGACCCTGACCGAACGCAACCCCCACATGTGACATCAGCTGTACACAGGCTCTGATTACATATACCACCGCCATACAGGGACCATATAGTGGTAGATACTAGTTGTATGTAGACTCTGCAGAAATATAAGTGATTACACTGCAGTTACATTTAGTGACTCACAGGAGACGTCTTTTCTGATCAGCGTTGTTCACTTTCCCTTTGCTTCTCCATCCGGTTCACACCTTCATGCTGGTTTCTCCCGGCCACTACTCGTCCCTGAGGATTTGGACACAAATATCTTAGAATCCTCACATTTCCAGTAACTCCTTAATTATAGGTATATAAGTCCCCTCAGTTAGACAGGTATATAGATATGCCCTCTCAGTCAGGCAGGTATATGTATATATGTCTCCTCAGTCAGGCAGGTATATAGATATTGTCTCCTTAGACAGATAGGTATATAAATATAGGGGCACTCAGGCAGGTATATAGATATACGGTCACTCTCAGGCAGGTATATAGATATAGGGCACTCTCAGGCAGGTATATAGATATAGGGGCACTCTCAGGCAGGTATATAGATATAGGGGCACTCTCAGGCTCGCTCTCTGCTCCGCATAAGCCCAGTCAGCTGTATGTGCGTCCAGCTGACGCACATACAGCTAAAGAGGCCGATGGTGCTCCAGGCCCATGGCAGCGGCCTGGAGCCTGGGAGGTGCGGGGCCCGTCTGCGTCCCTTAGGGACAGGCAGAGGTAGGCGCCCTAGGCAATCGCCTACCTCTGCCTACCCGTCATCCCGGCCCTGTCTATAGGGATGATTATACAGTTGGATTTTTGCAGATTCTATTGTCCATTCATCTTACTTGGTCTTACTATATTTCTACCAATCAATAGAATAAAATCAACTTCTTAGTTTTACTGCATGTAAATGTCGAAAACACAAATGCACATAACAATGGCATAATTTCTAAGCCATTAAGCCATATTTTGTCAGCCGGCAAAAATGAGCTGGCATCAGTGTCCTGTAGTGGATAAAACAGGAGCTCAGGTGTCTTATGACAGCCAGGACGCTACTTTAATTGCAAAAAGTGGACGTACCACAGAGCTGAGGTGTTTAATCTTTTAGATGCCAAAGGGAATAGTTCCCTTTCTCACCCCGTTGGCACCCTCTGCAATGTGTTCCCAGGGAGCCAATTGGTTTACATGGTAGCCAGGGACCTAATGAAAGCTCCCAGTTAAGCCTTCTGTCTATGCTTTTTAGGCCCTGCCAGGGGTACACAGACAGGTATAATATAATGCACTACATAAGTAATGCTGTATATTAGATCAGCAATTGAATGATTGCATGTTTAAGTCCCTAAATGGGATTAAAAAATAATAAAATAAATATTTAAGACATAGATAAAAAAAATTCCAAGTAAGATAAAAAAAAGTTCTCATTTTTCCCTAACAAAATTCCCATCAAGAGAAAATTAAAAGAACAAAACCTATTCACAATTGGTAATGTTGCAGCCGTAACGACCCAAACTATACAATTATCACATTATTTATTTTACATTGTGAATGCCAATGCCAAAATTTGTTTGCTAATTTTGTTCCCAGAAGACATAATAGAAAGTGATCAAAAAGTCTTATGTACTGTAAACTCAAAATGGTGCTAATAAGAACTAAATGTTATCCCACCAAAAACAAGCCCTTTTTCAGATCTGTCAACAGAAAAATAAAAATGTTATATGTTTTGAAATACGGAGACACAAAAACAAAAATCTTTATTTAAATAGTCCTTTGGTTGCACAAAAGTGAACATTTTTTGGGACAAACCATATAGTAATGTTATTGACATGACTGTACTAACTAATAGAATAAAGTTATCACAGTATGTTTACCATATTGTGAATATCTAGTCATAGTTTATAAGTTGTATGTGCCTCAAGATGGTGGCAAAAAGATAACAGTTGTCTTGAAAAAAAACACGCCTTCATATGGCTGTGCTGAAAAAAAAATTTAAAAAAGTCAATGCTCTTGTAATGTGATGATGAACAAAATGAAAAAATAGCTTGGTCCTTAAGGGGCTAATCAATGCATATTACATGCCAAAAATAGTGCCATTGAAAAATATAACAAAAATAAGCCCCCATGCAGCTACAAAAAGTTAAAAAAAAAGTTATGGATCTTAGAATGAGACTACAATGAAAAAAATGCTAGGTCCTCAAGTAACACTAGAAACATTTTTATCTACTAAAATATTGGAATATTCAGTTTACCATGATGAAATCTTTTCTCTATGGCTTTGTAAATTACTGTGAATGTGCCTTATAGTCAATGGGCCTCATTTATCAAAAATGTTCAACAATAAAATTGTCTTTGTTACCCATAGAAACCACTCAGAGCTTAGCTTTTATTTCTTATACTGCTCTGGAAAAATGATAGCTGAGCTCTGACTGGTTGCCATCAGCAATGAGGCCCAATGTGAGCTTTCTTTATTAGTTTATAAAACTCCTGGTCATATTTCTTATTGCTGAATTATCTGCCAAAAATGTAGCCATTTTGGGGTGACATTTCCCAACATGCCAATGCCAGTTTTTTGGTCCATTTTGCATCAAAACCACTTTTGACGCCATATTCTCAATGTAAATGAACTGTCGTACACCAAAACTAGGAGCGTTATGCGCCTAAAATGATACACTGTGCGACTCCATAACGCAATGCGCTTATTGAGGCGCATTACATATACTAGTAATGATACATTATGCGCCTCCGTTGCGTAATGCGCCTCGAGATGGACGTTGCATGCATTACCAATGAAACGCTATGCACTGCGATTTGCGCAATGCGCATTAAGTTTACCTGACGCTAGAATTTTAAGAGGATCGGACTTTCTGGTGCACCTTACACTGATTTAATACGCCTAAAAACTGCCGTAGCGCCACCAATTTTCGGACATCTCGCCTTTAGTTTACTCATTCCCCTCTCTATTGAAAGACAATAACACCAGGACTTGTAGAGTTTACCCAGTATACCACAAAATCCACCATAAACAGGGTCCTCTACATCCTCCTAGAAGTGATTCCTCTTTTAGCTCAATGTTACCTCTGGTCACACAGCTAGAAGTGATGAAACAGAGCTTCTTGAAAACTGTTATTACTGCTATGAAAATGAATACCAGCTGGCCATGAGAGTGACACATACCACACAAGTTCCAAACTGTAAAATACATATGTTCCTATACAAAACTGCCCAATCAGCGCCCAGAATTGCCTCAGCCATTTTATTAGTCTAGAATTCCAGCATAAGACAAACATGTTGCTGGGAATTCAAAACATATTTAATACAGAACTGGGGACCAAAGAAATGAGCTAATCCTATGTGATATGCATAGAAATAATTGTTAAATGTGAAAACATTTAAAGTACACAAGCTCAATGTATGATCCTATACAGACTTTGTCATAGATAAGGCTCACAGACTGAATCTGGCCCAACATGTCATTTTATGTGGCCCACAAGAGCTCAGATGCAGTAAGCAGGGACGCACAAGCTATGGACATGGAAGGCCTAGTGTTCCACTTTCCTCGGAGGATTCAGCCAGCGCTTGGGAGAAGTAGTGGCACCAGTTCAAGGAGTGGGCAGCATCTTGTATTCAAAGCTCCTCTGCGCACCTCCACACTGCTCTGATCACCAACTCACATGCAGTGGCATAGCTCTGACAACCCTACGCTGGCACAATAGCCACTCTCCAAGTTTCTCCATCAGCCCTTTGAGGGCAACCATATTACGGATGTGGCCCTTGATGAAAATTAGTTTAGCACCCGTGCGCTAGACTACATGACTTGGACATGACCGCCATACTTATACCTACGTAGTACTTTGTATCTTGTGTTTCATTTGAACTGACACATTGGGCATTGTTTATTTAGGAGTTACCATTTCGCTGATGGATTTTTATCTATTTATATATTCATTTTGAATGATTTACTGTATGTGCTTATTATTCCTTTTTGCAGTATGAGTGATCTATACCTTTTATTATTACATTCATGTATTCACAATAAATTGTTGGGTCCTGTTTAGTGCATGTGTTCATTCATGTCTTAATAAATGCTCAGTGAATGGCAGTACACACAAAGCTTCCGGCATTAGAGGGGTAATCTGGCGTTATGACAAAACTGGCAGCGGAGGGTTGTGGGATCAATAGACACAGAGTAACAGTATTATACCAATTCTCCATCCAAAACAGTTATAATTGACATATTTTGTCAAACTGTTGCCCCACTATGTGCTCCTTCTCAGCACAGCAAGCATGGACTGGGCTTCAGCAGAAGCTCATGGGTACCTCAGACTACAGGTCCCATCATGCATTGCTAATAACTATTCCAGGATGCTCTCCTCCCCCTGTGTTCCCCTGCCTGCTAAAGAACAAGTCCCCATCTTCTTGTGCATATTGTTTTCCCTCTCTGCTAAACCTCTCACATTAGTTTCTAGTTACATCTCCTAGCATCCCCTGGTACTGCATAGACACATAGCTCTCATTTCTAGTGCTGGAACTGAGCATGCACGACCAGAAAGCTAAAACTGAATTGCAGGTCGTATTCCTTGGCAAAAAGCTATAACCATCAGATTTTGAGCCAGTAATTGTTGAGTGATTATGTGGGAAACTACTGAAATTGTTTAATAACTATTTGTTGAAGATTTTTACTGTGCACTGCACACTTTAAATAGGAGAAAAGTTTTGTACACTGCAATTCCCCTTTAAGGTTTTAACTAGAGATGAGCGAATTTCTCAAAAATTCGATTTGGCCGATTCGTCAAATTTTTCCCAAAAATTCATTTCGTTCTGAATTTATTCACGACGAATCATGTTAAAAAACAGCTAATTCCTGGCTGCAGAGAGCACATATGGTGTTGTAGAACATTGTGCCATGCAGAAATATGCAGGGAGCGTGGTCTGGTATAGAAACAATATTGTGATTTAGTATGAGATGCGGATGACAGGCGCCGCTCTTAAAATCGCTTCACACTTCCCTTCTCTGGGCAGTTATGGGGTCAAAACTGACCAAATAACTGAAGTGAGAACACAGCCTGACAAGCTAATGTTAGCGCTCACTAAAAAGAATCGAGCAGAGGGCCAAGATCCCACTATAGTGTCAATGAGCGTACTCCTTTTACACCATCATCAGATGATTCCACAGATTATGACAGACCTGTTCTGTTAAACGCTGATACATGTAGAGCCTCCCCTCCCCCCCGAAAGAGTGGACAGGGTGTCGGCAGTACTTTTGCGTTGACAATTATTTTGCCCTTCCTTTGATCCGTCAGTGTCCGCTTTCAATCAGACAGCGATTGCCAAGAGACAGCAGTATGCGTCCAGCCATCCTACAGCGCAGAAGCTGACTGTGCTCCTGTCTAAGTTGGTGGTACTGCAATCCCTCCCTTTTCAAGTGGTGGACTCTGCACCGTTCAGAGAACTGATGGCTTGTGCTGAGCCGAGGTGTAGAGTCCCAAGCCGTCATTTATTTTTGTAAAAAGCAGTACCAGCCCATCAAAATATGTAGAAGAGAGGGTGGTCCAGTCCTTGAGCCTGTCAGTGTTTTCCAAAGTGCACGGCAGCGCGGACGTGTGGAGCTGTAACTACGGTCAGGGCCAGTACATGTCCTTCACAGTCTACTGGGTGAATGTGCTTCCTGCGCATCCACACCAGCAAATTGTACAGGAGACGCTGCTTTCTCCTCCACGTTGTCAAACTGCTGATCCTGCGCCAATGTCCGCCTCCACCTCAACCACCACTTCAGCCTCCACTGCAACAACAAGTCTTAGTGCTGCTCCAGCATACCACATGTGCAGGGCACAGTGGTGTCACGCAGTTCTACACCTGGTTTGCCTGGGCGAACGAAGTCGCACAGGGAAGGAACTTCTATGCGTCATGAAAGACGAAATCGATTCCTGGCTTTCTATGCAATACATGAAAATCAGAACCATGGTGACGGACAATGGAAAGAACATGGGTCTGCTGCCCCCGGGGAGGGCTGACCATGTCCCTGCAGGGCGCACATTTTTAAAATCGGTTGTCAAATGGTTCCTCAATTTCCCCCCCTTTTGCAAACATTCTAAAAATGTCAGGAAACTTGAGCACTTGCCCTTCCTCCCCGTGAGACATCCTCATTGGCGCAGGACAGAAGGGCCCCCTCACCAATATGGGCGATACACGACATTCCACCCTTGGGAAAATTCCGCCTTCAAATGTTGGACCGATCTATGAACAGAAAAAGGGCCCATTAAGATTCCTTGATGATCCAAGGGACAGGACAGGATACTCCTCTGTGAAATTTTGTTCCCCACCATGGCAGTCATGCGTGAAACCTGCTGTTTCTAAAGGCCCTTTGAGGAGCCACGTTATTTGTCAACCCAGGCTAGGATGAAAACGTCATTCCACTGTTTCAGCCCCTAAAACAAATGCTGCAAAATCTGTGTGGTCGGGGTACGGGATGGGTGACTACTTCACGCAACATGAACTGGGGGGGGCTGAATGGAGGAGGAGGAGGACAGGAAGCAAAAGAAGTGTGGTAAAATCGGGGGTTTTTCTACCCATGACAGGAGAGGGAGCGGAGAAACGGGGTAGAGGGGATGGGGAAGACAAAACCGAGGGACTCAACAAAAAGTGGGAGATACAGGGGGGTGGAGGCAGGGGGTCCTCAAAAATCCTTGCGCATCCCCCTTTCTGATTTGCCTGGGTATGACAACCGATTAACAACAAATTTGGAGAAAGTGATCTAAAATATAACATTTCAATAAGATTAAAAAATTTTATAGAGGGAACAATGACCCAAAAACATAAAATCAAAAATGCCAAAAACGGTAGGGATATGGTATTGGAACAATATCACTGTCCCCATTTTCAAACCTACATATCTACCCAAAAGGTCCCTACCTAGCAAAAAAAGGGGACCCGCTCCATAAAGAGCGAACCCGTACCAAACCACCCTCTATGCAAAACCCCCATTTTACCCCTATATTGGTACAATACAAAATCCAGTTAACAATAAGTCCCAACATTTTTCTACCCTTTTTGGACGTCATAGGGAATGAAAATAGCCATAACTGGAATAAAACTCGGTTACTGTTATACGAGCCAAGAACCAAGAATCTAGGGCTAGGGGTCCCATATCACGGGGGTTATGGGGGGGACATTATTTTTAACTGAGAAATTTTTTATTTTACTCACCAGAAGGGTAAAAAATAGGGGCTTGGCATAGTAGGGCAGGGGTTTGTACGGGTCGCTCTTTATTGGGGCGGGTGCCCCATTTTTTGCTAGGTAGGGGCCAGGTAGATATGTAGGGTTTTAATAGGGCATGAATTGTTCCCAAAACCATTACCTACCTTTTTGGCATTTTTGATTAATGTTTTTGGGTATTGTTTTCTCTATAAGATTTTTTAACTTATTTAAATAAATTTTATTTTAGATACACTTTTACTAATTTTTTGTTAAAGCTGTTTTTAAGTGTAGGAGTTTTCAGACTGCTTTTCCCTTTGCAGTTTCGGCTGTAGTGAAAACCCCGGTAGTCATCATCCGACAAGGGTGATTTTTGGCTCTCCGCCTCTTGGACCCCGCTACCAGCCAAAGGGGGGGCTTTTTTTCACCTGCGGAGAGGGGGGACAAACTAAGTACTATAGAACATCCATGAGTCGTTGGCCCCGCCATCTGTGCCATAATCCATCCCTCGAGGTTAACCGGGGGGGCCCCATGCTCATCCCCCCTGTCACGGCTGCTTTGGGGAAGTGAGGGGGGGGGGGTGTAGGAGCAGTAACAGCTCCATCAGCAGCAACCTAAGTCTGGAGTCGTTGATGAGCAGCTTTCTTCACCCGTCTAGTGAGGAGAGTACTCACCAGCAGCAGCAGCAGGACCTGGAACAGACCCTGAACCAGCAGGTGGTGACCTACTTGGACAGCATCCTGCCACCCCACATTGAAGATCCGCTGGACTACTGAGCAGCCAGACTGGATTTGTGGCCGCAACTTGCCGAGTTTGCATTAGAGAAGCTGTCCTGCCCGGCCCGTAGAGTGGCATCAGAGTGGGTGTTCAGCGTGGCGGGGGCCATAGTTACCCCAAGGAGAACTCGCTTGTCCACTCGAAATGTGGAGAGACTCACCTTTGTCAAGATGAATCAGGCGTGGATCAGCCAGGATTTCACACACTAATGCTTTATGCATCAGATTAGATCAGCCATATTCATATTCTTCAAAAAAAGACCAAGAAAGCAAAAATTCTGCCGGGATATGTAAACTTTTTAGCACAACTGTATGCAATGACCCTGGCTGGGATATATATACTATCACAGACCTTCCTTGCTGCTGCCTTACAATACATATTTGTGCAGTAGCTGACTAAATACTATCATCATAGTATTATTAAGCCATTACAACAACAACTAAAAAAAAATACATAACAAGTCCAAAGTCAGTCATTAGAACTAGTGTTGAGCGATTGCGTTGGCTATCGAGATCGATTGATAGTCGATAGTCGGCCGCTATCGATAAGGTTTTTCGATAGTGAGCATCGATTATGAGCGATTACCATTAAAGTCTATGGGAGAGCAACAACACCTTCATTATTACACCCAAACAAGGCTGGAGAAGCTGAAATTAACATCCACAACAGTCAAATGGATACGTCCTACATCTTAGGCAACACACTTAGGTTATAAAAGTCACAGAAAAAAAGTCACAGACCATTTACTATCCCTGTCTTGTACCACAGCCTGACCTTAAACTGCATCACCACAAATTAAAATGTGCCAGAAGGCAGTATGATTTGAACATCATCTTACTTGAACTGGACATTGAATATCCATGTCCTGGAACGCAGGCAATGAGCCCCAAACCTTGCATGACCCCCACATTTAAAAAAGTGCCGGAAAAAGGAGTCTTTTCATCACACCATTTTAGTTCACTGGAACATTGACTATACCTGTCCTGGGCCACTGCTTGAGCCCCAAACCTGCTTGACCCCCACATTTAAAAGTGACGGAAATACGGAGTCTTCAACACATTTATTTCACTGGACATTTACTATACACCTGTCCTGGGCACAGCATGAGCCCCAAACCTGATGTCCCCACAATTTACAAAAGTGCCGGAAAAAGGAGTTTTCAAACACCATTTTAGTTTCTCGGGACTATTGACTATACTTCCTAGGCCAACAGCATGAGCCCCAAAACTGCTTGGGACCCCACACATTTAAAAAGTGCGGAAAAAGGGTCTTTCAACCACCATTTTAGTTTAACTGGACATTGACTATACTGTCCTGGGCACAGCATGAGCCCCAACCTGCTTGACCCCCACATTTAAAAAAGTTGCTGGAAAAGGGAGTCTTTCAACCACCCATTTTAGTTTCAATGGACATTTGACTATACCTGTTCCTGGCCACAGCATGAGCTCCTAACTGCATGACCCCCACATTTAATAAGTGCCCGGAAAAAGGAGTATTTCAACTCCATTTTAGTTTCACTGGACATTGACTATACACCTGTCCTGCGGCCACAGCATGAGCCCAAACCTGCATGACCCCCACATTTAAAAAAGTGCCAGAAATAAGGAGTCTTCATCACCTTTTAGTTTCACTGGAATTGACTTAGCCTGTCCTGGGCCACGAGCATGAGCCCCAAACCTGCATGACCCCCACATTTAAAAAGTGCCAGAAAAAGGCGTCTCTTCAACCACCTTTTTTAGTTTCACTGGTCATTGATATACCTGTTCTGGGCCACAGCATGAGCCCCTAACCTTCATGACCCCACACATTTTAAAAAGTGCCGAAAAAGGAGTCTTTCAAACTCCTTTTTAGTTTGACTGGACATTGACTATTACTGTCCTGGGCCACAGCATGAACCCAGGGCGGAGTTACAGGTGGTGCGGTGAAAGCCCAGGCTTGGCGTCCGGAGCTATTTACACGCAGCGTTAATATGCCCTGATGAACGCTAGCAACGAAAAGACTGTAGTGCTGAAGCAGAGTGCGGGATGCGGAAGTGTGAGAACTCCAGCCTTCCTTGTACACAGTCAAATAACTGGGTAGCGCTTGACCCTCCGTTTGATGTGTGGACCAATTGAGCTTCACTTTGGAAATACTGAGGTGGTTAACGCTCCTGTTACACCAGGTGCCCTTTATCTTGGCATTTTTCCTATTTCTCATTTTACTCAACGTGCTGGAGGAAATGGCTCTGTACTTTGTTCTCTGTTGTGCCTACATATACTCCATGTTCTCTGGAAATACCTACATCTGGTCAAGTTTCCTGTACCTCCCTTGTACAATTCAGAGGAATTTTTGTAAACAGCTATTTTGTACTGCAAGTTTTTGAGTACTTTATTCTAGAAAACACATTTTTAAAATAGGATGGAATCACACACATGTCTTTGTTTCTCTTTTTTTCTTGTATTAAATGGGTTGTCTATTACAGGGATTGATGCTATGTTAAAGATCTTGCAAAAACAAGTTCATTTGCAATATGTGTACATTAACAGTGTCCTACTATTCCCTGTTTTTGACAGCCACCTTCACCCTGGCGCCCTCTTGACATTGTGCAGAACAAATGTCTGTTAGAAACAACATTTTTAGAATAGGACCTGTAAGTATAGGCTGCATGTCACAGCAAAATGCACCAAAAATTCAAAGGCATGACCTTGGAGCCACTTTGGTCAATTGTGAAGAACAAATGTCTGTTAGAAACAACATTTTTTATAATAGGACCTGTAGTATTGCTGCATTTTCACAGCAAAATGACCCAAAAAATTTAAAATGACCTCAGCCACTGTTAAAAATTGTGAAGGAGAAAATGTCACTTAGAACCCACATTTCTTTAAATAGGACCTGTATTTATTGCTGTATCTCACAGCACATGACCCGAAAAAATTATAAATATGACTTCTCAGCCACTGTTAAAAATTGTGAGGGAGAAATGCCACTTAGAAGCCACATTTCTGTTCCAAAGGACCATGATTTTTGCTGTATCTCACAGCTACATGACCCCAAAAAATTATAAATATGACTTCTCAGCCACTATTAAAAATTGTGAGGGAGAAATGCCACTTAGAAGCCACATTTCTGCTCAAAAGGACCATAATTATTGCTGTATCTCACAGCAACATGACCCAAAAAATTATAAATAGACTCTTCAGCCACTATTAAAAATGTGAGGAGAAATCTTGCCACTTTAGAAAACAGTCATTATATGTTGCCAAAAGGACATGATTATTGGTATCTCACACAGCAAACATGACCTCAAAAACCATTGACAATGCGAAAAACTTCTTAAGATAAAGTGAGTAAATGGAATATCGGTGTTGTCATGAAACCTTGCTGTCTTTTACAGTCTCCTCACAGCAAAACCAGCAAAATGAACTGTTGGGAAAAGAGAATAAAAATTGCAGTAAGAAATGATCATTTTAAAAAAAAGTTTTCAAGAGGACCATTTCTGTTTGAAAAGGAATGTGAAGTAGACTGGCAACTAATCGGTGACCTCGGCAATTGGGGCCACAACATCATCAGAGATCCATGCCTGATTATCTTGATGAAAGTCAAACGATCCACATTATCTGTGGAAAGCCGGATGCGTTTGTTGTAATGACTCCTCCAGCTGTGCTGAAGGTCCGCTCAGATATGACGCTGGCTGCTGGGCAGGACAACACCTCTATGGCGTGACGAGCCAGCTCGGGCCATTCGTCCATTTTGGATACCCAGAAGTCTATTGGGTCCGGAACACATGCAAAAACATCGGTGTTGAGACGCAGATAGTCGTGCACCATGATCTTAAGCTGATCTCTGTGTGTTGGATGTGTGCCATGCATTGCATGCGTGGGTGAAGGTGGTAAACAAAGTATTGCCAGAGGTCACCCATTAGGCTTCTGCAACCTTGCCCTGCTGCTGCGCTACGCCTACTTGGCACTCTATGCTGTACACGTCGCTGTGTTGTTCCACCGTGACATTTGGGGAACGTGTAGCTGAAGCATACAGTTGTCTCCAGTTGATCAAATCAGCAAGTTCTCCATTTCCTGCATTTTAATCTCTATTTGGGTGGGTGGAAGGAAACGTGCTGATTTTTGTTTTGTACGGGGATCCAAGGAGGGTGGCCACCCAGTAACTGTTGTTCCATTTTGATGGCCTTAATTGACGAGGCATCATGTTGGAGGAAATGGAGCATCCAAGCACTCATGTGGTGAGATGGTGCCTTGATTTCCCAAGCCTCTGGGTCGAGGGCACTAGCAAACTGGATCTTCCTCATCTTCTCCTCCCGCCTAAGTCGCGCCAACCTCTTTCCAAGGCAGGGTCGACGGTAACATCTCTGTGTCTTGGAATACCTCTCCTCCTCCTCCAGCTGCCTCCGCACAGCTTCAACACCAGAACCTGGCTTGCTGAGATGATGCACCCTTGAGAGACTGATTGCGCCCACCTTGCACTAAGCTCTGTCCCCGAACCACTGCCTAATGAGGACGGATAAATTGTGAAAAAAACTGTCGGGCCTTGTGGATTTGACGGAGTGAAAGGCTCCGTGTCCGCGTCTGTGTCAGTCTCCTCCTCGTCGTCGTGGCGGGTACCTGTTTGTTCAGAGTGTCCAACGATCGTTCCAGAAACTAAGATTCCCACAATGCTCATGCTGACAAGGGCATTGTCCGCACTGACCATTTTGGTGGCACTTCTTCAAAACTGGCAAGATGAGTGCCAGGCTCTTTCACCTGCCTCACACTCTCGGTGGTTCAAACACCCGAGGTCCGTACCGCTGCCTTGTCGGCCATTGTCCTTCGTACTGCGTAATGGCATTGCGCGGTGCTGCCACAATCGCTGGAGCATGTGGAGGGTGGAATTCCAGGTGTTGCCACGTCAACAAAGAGACGGTTGACGGGGAGGCAGAGCTGACCTGCAACGCAGCCAAAGCGGGAAGAAGCAGGGTTCGAACGGCGGACAGTGCGAATCAGACCTCGAGCCTTCTTCAGCAGGCGTCCAGACCCGCGGAGCTCTTTAGAAATTTCTGGACGACAAGGTTCGATTTGATGGCCAGGCAAGGGATGTGCTCAGCCTACCGATCTAAGGGCGGCCAGCAGGATTTCGCCCGTTTCGCACACCACCTTGCCTGGCATCAAGGTTCTTGTCACCAGCGCGCTCGGTCTCGTTGCTTAGAGCGTCCACAGCTCTGACCTGTGTGTGGACGGTCCCAAGCAGATTAATTTCAACACGGCACTGGTGTATGTGGGCACGTTAAGCCTCCAGAGGACCTTGGGGGAAAGAGCCCTTGCACCATCCCTGCGTATTGAAGAGCGTGCGCCGAGCCTGAGAGCCACCGTCACCCCAGAGAATCCACCAAGCTCACCCAGTGAGCTTTCACTGAGATATAGCGGGCCTTGGCCGTGGCTACTAGTCCTGCTGTCGGTGGTGAGATGGACTTTTCCGGACACCGATGACAGACAACGCGCTCTGAAATTTTAGATGACACGTGGCTTGCCAGGGCAGGGAGGCTTTTCTGCAAAGAATGCCTGCTCGGGCATCTGGTATTGGGGGCCAGGCGAGGGCCATGACGTGGCGGAACCATCTGTGTCCACCAGACGGAAAAGGCATACTTTTCCAGGCCAAAAAGCCTGGCTCAATGCCGACATTCAGGCTCTTTGGCTTTGGGATGGTTTGGGTTAAAGTGTTTATTCATGTTCCCAAACCTGGAGACAGAAGGCATGGCTGCTAGGACTGGCCGCTGTACGGCGTGCAGGTCGTTAAACTGGCGGAAGGAGAAGGGGTAGGATGGGTCTCTGGTGGTGCTGGTGGTACTCGGAGCGGACGGTGGAGGCTGGAAGCGGAGGCTGATCCATGATCATGGACTCTGAGAGACATGGGCAGCGGAGGAGGACGCTTGGTTTTGGGGGGGGCGCGGGGGGGACACGGGGGGCTTTGGAGGTGGGGGGGGGGCGGGGGGGGGGCGGGAGGGGGGGGGGGGGGGGGGGGGGGGGGGGTGGTGGGGGGGGGGGGCTGGCGGAGGAGGAGGAAGCGGAGACAGTGGGTTGTGACAGTGGTTGGAGGCCCGGCGTCGTCTGGCCTTTTTTGGTACCAAGTGTTCCCTCCATTTCAACTCATGATTCGCTGCATGTGACTAGCATGTTGGTGGTGGTTATCCACTTACAGGTTCTTGCCTTCTACTTATGCGTTTACGGCAAAGGCGGCATATGACATCGCTGGGTGAATCAGAGGCTTGCTCAAAGATGGCCCAGGCTTGAGAGGTCCTGCGACCTTTTTGAACGGCGATAAGCGAGGAGCGGGGTTTGCTCTGACACGTGGCTGGCGGAATTATATCAGGGTCTTCTGCGACCGCCTCTCCTTTGTGTGGCGGGACCCGTATTGACACTACCCCATCGTCTTCTACTCGGTCCACTGATGAAGCGCTCGCAAGTAAATTCTGCGGAAAGGACAAGGATGGATCCGCAATGTCGTCATCATCATCTCATCAACACAGGGTGGACTTGGTCGTCCTGACTTTCTGCATCAGAAGCTGCGGGCTACACAGCAAGGTGGCACTGCAAAGGCTGTTGACGACCGCCGGGATTTTTGCCGATTGACCTGCTCTTCACCTCCTGGTGGCATCAGTACCCCTCCCCACCACCCACTACCCCCACAAATGGGCGTCTGAGCAGACTAAATCATCCTCTTCGATCTTTAACATGCCTTCTGTCCCCAACCGCATTTTGTCATCAAAGAGGTTTCAGACAAATTGGATATCCACTGTGGTGGGTACACGAGTTGGACCATTTGGGTGCTTCATGTTGGACAGGATGCTTGTTGATGCTGATGACGACATTGTGTGCCGTGACTGGGAGGACGGGAGGTAAGACTGCTAGGATGCAGGTTGCATTAACCACTGAAGGACCAGATTGGCGACGGATGTTCGTTACTTAGATTCACAGGGCCCTGACCCAGCGATGTCAGGGCCTGTCGGTCCTGCAACTTGACCGATTCCCATGCTGCATGCGTGTTCGTCGCCAGCACTGGAAGGAGCACCTTCTCTCGTACCTATTACCTCCATGTGCTACCCCCTCTTTGCTCGCTATACCACACTGCATTTCGGCTCCATGTCAGAAATATAAAAATTTGAGTAAGGTATGGAATAGTTTAGCGGAAAGTCTCTTATTAAAAGAGGCAATATACACAGCTATTCTCAAATCCCTCTAATCAACAAAATTGCTGGATTCAAAATTTAACTGCATTGTGTTATCAAACAACATCTGGACTGGGCAAAGTCCAAAAAACACGTATTGTTATGTTTTGGTAATAATTAAATGGTATTTTTTGCACCTTCAATTCACCTGTGGTGAATATTGAATTGCTGTTTTAAGATTTACGTAGATGCTCGCGTCAATGAACGTTCTGGGTGCCAAAAGTAAAAATACAGGTATCTGTTACTGTTTTCGTATAATAAAAACTGGTATTTTTTGCACTTTCAATTCACATGTGGTGAAATATAGAATTGCTGTTTAATGATATACGTTGATGCTGCGGCAATGAACAGTGATGGGTGCGCAAAAGTCAAAAACAGATGTAACTGTTATGTTTTGATATAATAAACTGTATTTTTTGCAACACTTTCAATTCACCTGGTGCGTGATTATAGTATATGCTGTTTTAAGATTTACGTAGATGCTGCGTCAATGATACAGTACTGGGTGCGCAAAGTCAAAAAAAACAGGTATCTGTTATGTTTTCGTATAATAATACTGTATTCTTTGCACCTTCAATTCTCATGTGTTGAATATGAATTGCTGTTTTAAGATTTACGTAGATGCTGCGTCTCAATGAACATGTACTTGGGTGCGCTAAAAGTCAAAAAACACGTAACTGTTATGTTTTGATATAATAAACTGTATTTTTTGCACCTTTCAATTCACTGTGGGATTTAGAATTGCTGTTTTATGGATTTACGTAGAATGCTGCGTCATGGAAACCAGTAGGGTGCCGCAAAAGTCAAAAAACACGTAACTGTTATGTTTTGATATAATAAACTGTATTTTTTCCAACTTTCAATTCACTGTGGTGAATATAGAAATGCTGTTTAAGATTTTCGTAGATGCTGCGTCACTGAACAGTTCTGGGTGCGCAAAAGTCTAAAAAACCACGGTAAACTGTTATGTCTTTGATATAATAAACTGTAATTTTTTGCACCTTTTCAATTCACCTGAGGTGAACTATAGCAGTAATATGCTGTTTTAAGATTTACGTAGATGCGGTCAATGAACAGTACTGGGTGCGCAAAAGTCACAAAAACACGTAACTGTTATGTTTTGATATAATAAACTGTATTTTTTGCCACCTTTCAATCACCTGTGGTGAAGATAGAATTGATGTTTGAAGATTTACGTAGATGTCTGCGTCAATGATACAGTACTGGGTGCGCAAAAGTCAAAATAACACGTAATTTTATGTTTTGATATATAAACGTATTTTTTGCACCTTTCAATTCACCTGTGGTGAATTATAGATTCTGTTTTAAGATTTCACGTAGATGCTGCGTCAGATGAACAGTACTGGGTGCCGCATAAAGTCATAAAACACGTTATATGTCTATGTTTGTATAATACACTGTATTTTTGCCACCTTTCAATTCACCCTGTGTGAATATAGAATGCTGTATTAAGGATTTACGTAGGATGCGGTCAATGAACATGTACTGGGTGCGCAAAAGTCAAAAAACAAGTAACTGTTATGTTTTGTTATAATAAATGTATTTTTTGCACTTTCAATTCACCTGTGGTGAATATAGAAAATTGCTGTTTTAAGATTTACGTAGTTTGCTGCGTCAATGACAGTACTGGGTGCGCAAGATCAAAAAAACAGGGTAAAATCCGTTATGGTTTTCGTATAATAAACTGTATTTTTTTACTCCTTTCATTCCCTGTGGTGAATATAGAATTGCGTTTTGAAAGTTTACGTAGATGCTGCGTCAATGAACAGTACTGGGTGCGCAAAAGTCAAAAAACACGTAAAGCTGTTATGTTTTGATATAATAAAGGTATTGTTTGCACCTTTCAATTCACCTGTGGTGAATATAGAATTGCTGTATTTAAGATTTACGTAGACTGCTGCGTCATCTGAACAGTACTGGGTGCGACAAAAGGTCAAAAAAACACGTATCTGTATGTTTTCTTATAATACACGGTATTTTTTGCACATTTTCAATTCACCTGTTGGTGAATATGAATTGCTGTTTTAAGATTACGTAGTTGCTGCGTCAATGACAGTACTGGGTGCCAAGAGTCAAAAAAACACGTTTCTGTTATGTTTTCGTATAATACACGGTATTTTTCTTGCACTTTCATTCACCTTGTGGTGAATTATAGAATTGCTGTTTTAAGATTTACGTAGATGCTGCGTCAAGAAACGTACTGGGTGCGCAAAAGGCAAAAAACACGTAACTGTGGATGTTTTTCGTACGATACACGGGTTATTTTTGGGCAACAACAACCTGTGTTGAGTGTGACTACAAGATTGCTGATTGTAATTTAAGTGCAAGGTTGAAATATAAACAGTTCACAGGTGAATGGGTTAAATGAACACCTATCGAAAGTATATGACTAATAAAAGTGGAGTTTTGCAGCCTACAAAAGAGACCTGCAGTTACTAGAAATGATGTTTATCCATATAGTTCATGGACTGCCAATAGCCAGGAAATACTTTCAATAGCAAACTGTTAATAATAAAGATTTTACACTACAATATCTACACTTAGTCTTGGTGAACTTTATCCAATGTTCTTTATAGATAGTGCTTGTCTGTGTTCGGACGCCGGGGACCCCCACCCGCTCACTACCCGCGTGACTTTACAACGGTAGATGCTGCTTTAAGAATTCTTAGCTACTACATAAAATCTTCAAATCTCTAAATATAACTAATTATAGAAGGATCACAGCTAATAGCAGAGGTTTCTCTGTGGGCAGAAAAGACTAATTTCGTGAGCAAGTTGTGGCTCAGGCAGAGCGCACGTCCTTTCCCTATGAGACGCTGAGAGACACTGAGGGCTGAAAAGAAACGCATGTTCCTATGTTAAAACGAGGTAAAGTGAATTTTTTCAGCCAATCGCAACCATACACATCCCAGTAAATGACGACGCAACACATCTAATCCTGCTCTATTCTATAAATTGATTTGATGGCAGCCAAAATTACAGGAAGCGCGAAAAAAGGCGCGGATCTTATAGATGAGGCTCAGATTTTAACCTTAATTTATCGCATGATCTGGAAAATTAGATCACCAAAAAAAACCTTGGCGATTTAAAAACTTTGTCGATAAAAATCGCTCAACTAAACAAAAACTGATGGTCCCAACCCCTTTTAAAAAAGCAAGGAAAAATTCCACTTTATTTAAAGTGGACAGGGGCACACATTTAAAGGGGGAAAACCCCTTTTTTGGGGGACTCCCCTCTTGAACCCTCATCAAGAAAAATGCCAAGAGTGTGAAAAACCCGGTAATCAAAGGAAAAGGTGGTTTATTTTGAAGAGCTAAAAATATAAGGACATATTTTCCGTTTTTTTCACACTTTTTTTGTTAAGTGTTTTTTTTTCCACTGTGAAAATTCATATTTTAAATCCCTTCAGTTTTGAATCTAAATTTTTAGATTTCATGAAAATATAGAAAACTCTTGGAATGGAAGGTGTGCCCCAAAACTTTTGGTCTTTTGGGGTATATAAAATATAATCTTATTATATATATTATTAATATTTATTATTTTTTAAAAATATATTTTTAATTTTATATATTTTTTATATATAATATTTATATTTTATTATTTTTATATTTTTAAACTTATATATATATATATTTTTAAAAATGTATAATATATATTTTAAAATTTTTTATATATTTAAAATTGTATGAGGATTACCTTTGGAATATATTCAGGGGGTTGATAGTCGATATTGGCAATTATCAATAAAGTCTAGGGGGGGAGGGGAAACCCCAAAACCTTCATTCTTACACCCCAAAAAGGGCTGGAAAAAGCTGGAATTAACACCCCAAAACATTTCAAATGGAAAAAAACGTGCTACATCTTAGGCCCAAAATTTTTGGGTTAAAAAAAGCCACAGAAAAAAAGTCAAAGACCATTCACTTTCCCTGCTTGTAGCACAGCATGACCCTTTAAACCCCCGGGTTTACCCACCAAAATTAAAAAATGCAGAAGGCAGTATGATTTGAACCTTTTTTCTTGAAAGGGGGCATTTAAATTTTTTCCCTGTCCTGGAACGCTGCATGAGCCCCAAGCCCTTTTTGACCCCACAAAATTTAAAAAAATGCCCGGAAAAAAAGGGGTTTTTTAAACCCCATTTTAGTTTTAAAAGGACATTTTAATAACTGTTTTTTACCACAGTTTTGACCATTAAAACCCGTTTGAAACCCCCAGATTAAAAAAAATGCCCGGAAAAAAGGGTCTTTTTACCACCCTTTTTGTTGAAAATGGACTTGACATTAACTAATTCTGTCCCAGGTTTTACCAAATTTAAACCCGTTTGTCCCCCCGAAATTTAAAAAAATGGGGTGGGAAAAAGGAGTCTTTCCCAAACCCCCCTTTTAAATTGAAATTTGGAAAATTGAATATACCCGTCCTGGACTATAAAACCCAAATATTCCTTTAGTATTTTAAAAACCCCTTGAAAAAATGAAATTTTTAAAAATAAAAAGCCTTTTAAAAAGAAAAATTCCCCTTTAAAAATATAAATTTTTAAAAGTTTCTTTCCATAAAAAAATACAGTAAAATATTAAAAAATTTAAAACACAAAAATAATTTTGGAAGGGTGTAGGGGAATGCCCAAGGAATTTAATAGTAATAAAAAACCTTTTCTACCCCTATAAGGAAACGTAATACCCCCCCTTAGAAAAGATTGGGAAAACCCCCCCCGAAAAAAAACGACCCGGTAAAGCTGTTTCCCCCATATTAGCCCTAACAGTCCCCTTTTCTAATTCAAATTTCAATGGACTACAATCTAAGGGAAGTGAAAATTTGAAAAGCACAATTTAACATGAATGTATAGGGTTCCCCAAAACCGAAAACCTATTTAAAACGAACGAAAATCCTAGGAATTCCCCCGACGCTGCGTTTCCCCTCCCAAATCTCGGGGGCTTCCTCAATGGGGTAAAAAAGAAGTGAAAAAAAGAAAAAACAAGGCTGTGATATTGGAATTTTAAAAACATAGTACCTTTTTGACGAAAATTTTCACCAGGCTAGTGTGGGCCCTTCAGTCATCAGGTGAAAAAAAAAAAATCAGGTCAGGGATTTTAGAGGAGTTTTGTGTATTCCAAGGTGGGCAAACGATAACCCCTACCCACAACTGGACCTTCTCACACAGTCATCCTTTATAGGGGTTGGGACTTTTAACCCTTAAATGAAGCGCCCCCCAATTTTCCCAATCTCTCTCACCACCTTTTTCCCCCCATAACGGGACCGTAGAAAGGGGGGAAATACTGGTGGCCGCCGCCAAAAATTAAACTGCGTCTCAAAAACTCCAATTGCGCCTTTGGGGGATATTTTCAAAAGGCCCCATCTTTTCAAATAGGGTTCCCAAAAGGCCTGGAGGTAAAAATAAGGATGGCCCCAGATCCGCCGTTCCCATCACCGCGCGTCCTGCGGTTTCCAAAGGTGAGCTCCAGACATTATATGACGCCAGTTTTATTTGATTTCCCGGCCCAAGGGATAATTTTATGCATATTAGCCCCGTACGTCCAAAAGGGTTTATCGAATAGACATTTAAGATGCATTTTTTAAAGTATATGTCCCCCCCCATATTTCATATAATCAAAAAAAAGGGCCCCAATTATAAAATAGCAAACCCGGGGTAAATTTCAATTTAAAGCGCACTACCATGTGGCCCAAAATTTCTTTAAAATCAAAAAAAATTATTTATTGCCCCCCATTTTTAGCCTAGTGGACATAGGGAGGGTATAAAGCAGCATTCCCCCTTAGTTACTAGGTTTTAAACCCAAATTTGATGACCCCGGTTTTAAGATATTTTAGAGAGTTTTTCCAGGCATTTTAAAAATATAAGGGCAAAAAACCCAAGGAAATTCCATGCTTTTTTTGGCAAAAAGGACAATTTAAATTTAATCAAAAAAAAAAAATTGTCCAAAAGCAAAATGGCCCCCTGGGTAAACACAGAAAGCCAGAGAAAGATGTGGGGAAATTTCCCCCATAAAAACCCAAAATTAAAGAAAACAAGGAATGGGAAGTGATTTAATTTAAAACCCTGTGGGTAAAAACACGTTCAACATAAAAATCCCTTTCGTTTTTTTTTGGAGGACCAAATTTTTAAAAACACAATCACCCCCAGTATAGGTGGTGGACCAAATTTCGGGTGCCCCCAAATTGTAACAAATTGATTTTCCTCCTTTTTTATCCCCGGGCGTGTCTAGCAATGGGGGTATTCATTTGGGCTCTTTTATCACTTCCCTGTTTTACCCATTTTTCCGTTTGAAATCAACCCTTTGGTTTTTTTCCCCCGTTGTTCCCTACCACAAAAGGGGAAGTAGCCAGGAAAAACAAAACCCGTTGATGGCAAATTAATTTTAAAAACCCCCGTGGTATAATTTTTAGCATCATCATTGGAACCCTCAAAACTCCCTTGCAGTTAAAAACCAAGGGCAGAATTTGCATTTACCGCTTTAAAAACACCCATTTGGTTTCCTGGGTGAGCCCCGTTTCCCTTTGAGGGGGGGCCAAAAAATGGCTTTTGACCAATCTATCACCAATACTCCGCCCCTTCCTATAGGCAATCTGCGGAGATGGTGGCAGAAAGGTCTTTAGGACACCCATCCTGTAGAAGAATGTTCAGTATTTACTGATGATGTCCCTAATCTGGTAGGCATTGCTACTGAACTCCCCGATAATACGTAGGTCACTTCTTGCAGAGTCATCGGGTTCACTCGAAGTCTTTGAAACCAATAGGTTCACTCTGTCCTCTCTTAGTGCCTTCTGATAGGCTTCCTTTAGGGTTTTTTTTGGGTATCCCCTCCTACTAAATCTTTCTCTCAGATCCGAAGCTTGTTCTCTAAAGGTCCCCACGTAGAACGTTTCTCCTAAGGCGGGGTTTATGCCCCCGCGGGATCCCTCTAAGTAAGGGTCTCGGGTGACAACTCTCTCACCTGAAAAGACTGTTAGTAGACGTGCTTTTTCTATACACTCTGGTATTGAGTGTGTAATCTGGATTTTTAGAGATGCTCAAATCCAAGAATGGTAAAGTGAACTCATTCCATGTATAGGTGAATCTTAGTCCTATGTTGTTATTATTTAAGGACTCAGCAAAAGTTTCAAAAGATAGTCCATCTCCCTTCCATAGAATGAAAATGTCATCAATGAACCGAGTCCACATTATGATGTTATTGGTCCATTTATCATTTTCATCACTGAATATCATCGTGTTCTCCCACCAGCCCAGGAACAAATTTGCATATGTGGGAGCACTAGGGCTCCCCATTGCGGTGCTTCTGAGCTGGTGGTAGATCTTACAGTCAAATAGAAAGGTGTTTCTTTCTAGAGAGAATTTTTGTAATGACAAAATGAGCTCACTGTGATGTTTAAATTGGATACCCCTAGACTCCAGGAAATAACCTATTGCCTTAAGACCTTCTTGATGAGGTATTGAGGAATGAAGTGCCTCTTCATCTATACTACAAAGTAGTGTATCATGATCTATCACAATGCCCTCCAGTTTCAGGAGTAAATCGGAGGCGTCCCTAATGTATGAGGGTAAAGTAGTTACAAAGTCTCTCAAATTCTTGTCGAAATAGATGCCAAGATTCTGAGTCAGACTTCCTATTCCGGAAACAATGGGTCTCCCCTTGTAATGCTAGTCAGAAATGTATGACTATTGCGCCAAATTTTAGTTAGTATAGTTATTTCTGTATTTTATATCAAATGTATACTCTGTTTTTAATTGTAATGTCTGCTAAAGACTGGCTCATTGTTTGCTCTTTTAGTTTAAAGTCTACTTACACACATAGTCTGAGTTAGTGTCTCTACTATTGTATGCATTTGTGTAATATGTTGACTGAATACACAAGAAGATGTTCTAATCATTGTCTTAGTTCAGGTTTCTGTGTGCTTTTGGCTTATCTTATTTTAAAAGGGGTTTTGGTTTGTATAGGGGTTTTCTTTAACTCTCAAAAGGGATTTCAAAAAAAAAAACACAGGGGCATTTTATTTTTTGCCACAGCTTTAGGCAGTGGGCCACTTGTAGGGTGACATTAAAACCCCTTTAAAATAGCCATGATATCAAAACCGTTTTTCCTTTTTTATTGGAGAGTCCAATACAGTGAGCTTGCTCTTGAGAGATTCCTCAAATCCGGGGGCCATTCTTTACTTTTCTCAGGGCGGAAAAAGAATAGGATTCGATGAAGCAAATACTCTACGGTGAAGTCGATAAGCGCTTATAACTTTGAAAATACTTAATTTCCTCGTAAACTGAAAAATACTGTTCTCTTTTTTTTCGGGAAATTTATTTTAGTTACATTTTTCATACTTGTTTTGATTTTTTGAATTTTGTAACAAAAAAAGCTGGTTTTATATCTCTTGACGGGTTTAATTTCTATAAAGCTGTATTCCGAACTTGGTAAGATAAAATTTGGCAAAACACTTCCGCTGTGAGCAGGATACAGCAAAGGGTTTACCAGTAAATTCTGAACATCCAGTAATCCAGAAAATAGGGAAAAACTGTTAAAAAAAGTCTGTGTTTAAGGAAACATGATTTGCTTGTGAAAAGTGTTGAGTTTCAGGGGTGGGAGGAGCTCCTTACTGCTTTTGGCCAACAAGGGTCACAAAATTGTAAAACCGAAGGAAGGACAAGAAAGTGCAGAGTTTTCGGTAACAGTTTTGCAGCAAAGGGGATTCTGCCCGTTATTCAGCCAGACAAAGGATAGGAGAGGTTTTGGCAAGGGCAATGTTACAAATGTAAACTATTGCTTCGGTTTTTTTGTTATTTTTAATTTTCCAGAGCCTGTATATTTGGGTTGTTATAAATGGGTCAAAAAAGTACAAAGGAGACAAGTTAATATTTAAAAACTGGTACAGAGGGGGAAGAGGTCCCTGTCCATGGGAAAACAGAAGGGGAAGGCAGACTGTTTTTGGGGGGGGTAGTACAACGGGGGTTTTTAGCGGTTATAGGTTCCCCCAAAAAAATGGGTTTTCAGGTTGCTTTTGAGGCAAGTGAAAGGGAGAGGGGTCCCGAGGTGTTGGAGCAGGGGGGTCCGAGTGGGAAAGACAAGAGAGAGAAGAAGGCCTGTGAGAAGCGTAGGTTCCAAGAGGAAGGCAAGAGTGTGTGAGGTTAAGGTGTTGAGGGGCAGGATCTGACAGAAGAAAGCCCACACCTTGCCCTGTTTTCTGCCAGGACAGGGGGGGGGTAAGTTTTAAGTCCCCCCCCCTAGCAGCGATGGGGGTAAGTTGAAGTCCCCCCCCCGTAAGAGAGTGCAGCGGGGAAGTTGTGTCAGCTGGGATTCTGTTAGACCAAGGAAGAATATCAGTTTGTATATAAATTTGCATCTATTGTATAATTTATAATTCTGCATGTGCATGGTCATTATATGAGAACAGCTCCTTATATTGCAGGGATATGTAGTTACATTGTTGCATATTTTTAATGAACTGAATATAGGAAATGTTACTGTCTTATAATATCACTGACTTGCTTGTGCTTTATTTTAGGTGGCTAATATGATATATTTGATTTAAATGAACTAGATGATGGTGAAGGTGATTTCCGGATAATAGGAGTAACATATTGGAGTAGACGTCTTTATAAATTGAGTTACAACTAGATGACAGAAAAAATCCACGTGGCATTTACTGAGCTCATTATTGTGTGCACATTTTATTTTTTTCGACCTTTTGTTTCAGGGTTTTTTTTTTATGCTATAAGCCAGTTCTAGTTTCCAGCAGAGAGCGATGGACGCCTTCTAATACATTTTTTTTTTCCTTTCTCCAAATGTCTGTCTGGGGGATGGGGTTAAATTGTCTGTTTATTTGCAGGAGTAAAGAAGAGATTTCTAGTGATCGGAGATCTCATGAAAGACCTCAGTGACATCACTTGTTAAACAAAGCCCCGGGGCATATAAAGATAATTTTTTTTTAAAAAAAGTTATGTTTTTTGGGGGGTTTCTTTTTGGTAGTACTACCCCTATTGCTTTTTAGTAAAGGTTTTTGTTCAACCAGATTAAAAACGACTGCGCAATCATAATTAGAAGATAATTTTTGTTTTACTTTTTCCTTTTTGTTAGGAGCTCCAGCGGATGAAGAGTTAATTTTTCTTTTTTGAGAGGAGAATGTGCAATTGTGTGAATTGGGTCTTGTCCTTGTTTGTGTTTGATCAATGTTTGTATGTCTGTAAATCCCTATTCATGAATCCTTATGCATTGTTTGCAATGGTAGATAAGACCACACCTGTTCTCTTTGCGTTTTTATGGATATTTTTATTCTTTTTATATTATAGAACAATCTTCACCAATATTGCCATAATAAAGCGTTGGCTGAAATTTTATATACTTCTCATATAAGCACAATAAAAGTTCAAGAAAATGTAACCTGGAATCCTCAATGAGGTTAAATGTCCCGAAGGGTCGGCAGATTTCCGCCAAAGGTATCTACTGATTTCGATGCCTTTCAACAGAGATCATAGGAGCAGCCACCTGGCCGCCCGATAGTTTCGGGGATTGGGTCGGTATTCCAACCAGTAGCCGTTTACATTGATAGCTATCTGCAGGGAATTGTCAGAGGTCTTCTCCGCTGCCTTAAGGACACTAATGATTTTTTGAATCAAATTGAGAAAATCGACATGTCTGAAGTCACTTTGATGTGTACCTTGGACGTCAAAAGTTTATATACATGTATCCCACATGAAGAAGGTATACAAGCTATTAAGAACAAACTTATATGCGATGCCAGTCTCTCGAACAGATTTATCTGTTTTCTGCTCGAGTTACTGGACATTATCCTCACGAAAAATTATTTTCGTTTTGGACAGGATTGCTATTGGCAACGGCAGGGCGTTTCGATGGGTTCTCCCGTCGCGCCCTGCCTTGCCAATATTTTCATGGAATCTTTTGAGGATTTGCATGTTATGCATAATCCTTGGAGCTGTCACATAGTTATGTGGCAGCGTTATGTGGACGATGTCTGCATGTTTTGGAGAGGCAGTGAGGAGGAGTTGGATGATTTCATGCGGTATATCAATGCGGCACATGCCCAGATTGCATTCACTCTTGAAAAAGATCGTGAAACCATACACTTCTTAGATGTTACTGTTAAGAAGGAAGGTGCTAATATATCTACTACACTATATTCTAAGGAGATAGACAAAAATAACTTACTTGATAGTCGTAGCCAACATGCCCCTAGTGTTATTAATGCCATCCCTAAAGGTCAGTTCCTCAGGGCTCGCCGAATTTGTTCCTCTTATGAGAATTATGAACAACAAAAAGAGAAGTTAATCCAGAAGTTCACTGCAAGAGGTTACTCTGAAGAGATAGAAGAGGTGGGCGCCCTGTCACGCAATGAAGCGCGGGCTCCTAAACCTAGAGAAAGCGATCATAGATGCGGATATATTTCAGTGTATGATTCCCATGCTAATCTAGTTAGGAGAACTATCAGGAAATACTGGCATTTGCTGCAAAAAGATCAAAAATATGGCCACTTATTTAAAACCTATCCTAAGTTTATTTATCAGAAAGGAAAATCTATCGGTAATTTTGTTGTACATTCAGACCTTAAAAAGAAGATTAGCCGCCAACAATTTCTTCAGACTCAGAGAAGGGGTACTTACCCCTGCCTGGCTTGTCCATAATTTGCAATGGTATCATAAAGGGTGATTCTATTGCACATCCATCACAAGGTACTCCGGTCCCCTATCCGTGCTTTCTTCACATGCACTACCAGCAATGTTATATATTTACTCAAATGCCCATGCGGCAAATGTTTAGTTGGTCAGCACATCACGTATGATACGGTCAGGCTCAATGAACATAGATCTCTAATTCGTTTGTAATAAGTCCCCGGATGGAAAAAAACCCACGTTGAGGCTGAGCTGATGGCTCAGGACCAACAACAAAAACAAAAAAAAGTTTGGTGAAACGGGCGTCGCTAGACATTTCTTTTGAGAACTCACACAATGTATCAGACTTGCGCTGGTGTGTGGTTGGAGAGGTCACGGTAGTGACCCAGTTCAGATTAATCTGCGATTGTTTGCAGCGTGAAGTATTCTGGATCAATAGATTGGATGCTTTAGCTCCAAAAGGGCTTAATGAAACGTGCCTGTGGAAGGTATTTTTATGATTATAATGTTGCAATTTATTGTCCTCCATATGTGGATACTCTCTTAGAACAGTTTATATTTGGATTAACATGGAATGTGTAATATGTACATGCCTTTTACTGTTTTTGAATAGAATCGTTTGTACTAGATAGTATGTAACTTTTAAGAAGTATATTAGGCTACATGAGTGTAGATGTCTTGTATTGCATAGTAGGCGGGTTTAATTACCCTCACCTGCATTCAGGAGTATAAATAGATGGCGTACGTAGGATCCTGCTCACACTTGAGAAAGGGGGCGTGGTTATCCCCCGACACGTCGTGTGGTGTTTCTTCTGGAGGACATCTAAACCGTACGCTCCTATGATCTCTGTTGAAAGGCATCGAAATCAGTAGATACCTTTGGCGAAACCTGCCGACCCTTCGGGACATTTTAACCTCATTGAGGATTCCAGTTACATTTTCTTGAACTTTTATTGTGCTTATATGAGAAGTATATAAAATTTCAGCCAACGCTTTATTATGGCAATATTGGTGAAGATTGTTCTATAATATAAAAAGAATAAAAATATCCATAAAAACGCAAAGAGAACATTTGTGGTTTACGGCATATTGTTCTAATGTATTATGTTTCCATGCAGGGGGGGGTCCTGCTAATGCCGTACATGTAACCTGGGTGTTTTAGTGCTACACTTTCGCTTGAAGATAAGACCACACAACATGTTTACCTAGCAAAGGCAGAGAGTTTAAGACAATAGTGTGACCTGTTGCAAAAGTTAATTATATGATATAAGGTTTAAGTTAATTTGTTCCTATCAAAAGCCACATGAGTAATTGGAAGATGCAACACAGTTAAAGGTGTATATGTTTATGATGAACATAGAAAGAATTGAAGGTTTTTAATGAAAGTAGATCTGATGAGGGCAGCTTAGGCCAATGAAGATAAAATGTGAAAGAAAATCATGAATTATGTGAAGAAGGATGATATGATTTGTTTTGTTCTTTGTGTTTTTATGCTGATTTTAATCCAGATGCCATTATATGAGTTTTATAGGAATTGTAATCACATAGGGGTTAGATTGTCATGCGAAGAGAAGTTTTATTATTCTGAAGTACAGTCTTGCTGTGTCAGAAAGCTTCAAAGGCCAATACAGGCAGAGATTCTTTTTTGATTGTTTTTTTGGTTATTATTACTGGACATTCATTCACTGCAGGGGTTTTGACTGAGATCGAACTGAGTATGCCATGTCCACCCCCGCACAGGTCAATTATACAAGACAATTTATTAACTGCAAGGATTCAAGATTGTTTTCAAAGTTCATCTTTACTATGCCAAGGGGCCAGGAGCCCGAAGACCGAGATGAGGGATTACAAAGGTGCCAGGAGCTGCCACAGACAAAGGTTATCACAAAGCGGAGCTGATGCATTGACCGCCATGTCTGTACAAGTCGCCACGCCAGCGCCAGTGTTGATCCACGTCTGCGCCAGTGTTGACCGCCACGTCTGCGCCAGTGTTGATCGCTATGTCTGCGCCAGTGTTGATCGCCATGTCTGAACCAGTGTGGACCGCCACTTCTGCACCAAGCACTGATCACTGACCACCCGTTTGCACCGGCATTGATACAGCCAAGGGGCTCTGATGTCTGCACTCCTTCCCAAATTCCTATCACCCCCCCAAAAGATGGAGACAAGCTTGTTTTTTAATTTGTTTTTACAGCTAAAGAAGTTTTAAAGGGAAAGGGAGGAACATTTCTACAAAACTAAAAGTTTTTTTAACTATTTTTAATTTTTTTAAAAAAACTTTTTTTTTTCATCCTTTGCCGGGCCAATGTTGTTTTCGGGCACTTAGGCCAAACAATAAATTTAATTTTCGGGGTATTCTAAAAATTTAAACTAAAATTTAGTCGGGAGGGGGTTTGGAATTTCTATTTCAAAATGTTTTGACTATTGCCCCAAAATTTATATTTGTATATTTTAAATTTCTGAAATTTTAAAATTCAAATGTATAACTGTTTTTTAAATTTGAAATGTCTGCAAAGACGGGGCTAAAAGTTTGCCTTTTATTTTAAAGTCACTTACACACATAGCCCCTGATTAGTGTCTCTTCAAATTGTTTTGAAATTTTGTTTTAAATAGGGTTGGGACTGAATACCCCAAAAAAGATTTTCTAACCTTTGTCTTAGTTAAAGGTTTTTCTGTGGCTTTTTGGCTTATCAAAATTGTAAGAGGTGGGGTTTGTTATGGAAACCCTTAAATTAACCCCAAATTTAAGGAGTACGAAAAAAAATAAAAACATGGGCCCTTTTTGGGGTTGACCAAAAGGCATTAGGTCATGCCCGGCCATCTTTAGGGGTTTGCATAAAAAATTTCCCTTACATCAGCCACGAAATACAAAACCGTTCTTTCCTTTATTGGAGACGTCCATATACAGTATCCCTTTGTTTCCCTGAGAAAAACCCCAAAAAATCCAGGCCATTCTTTTTAAACGGTTTCTGATGGCGGAAGTAAAATGGGAAATTCGATAAAGAAATTTCCCAAAGGTGAAGTTTTAAAAGGGCGTTTTAAAATTTTTGGTAAATATTTTAAAATTTTCTCCCCCCCCCCCGAAAAAAACTTGGTAAATACTGCCCTCTCTATTTTCGGAAATTTAAATTTTTATTTTTTTATTTTTTTTATCATACTTGATTGATTTTGAACTTTTGGGTAAAAAAATTAAAGCTTTTTTATAAATTCTCATTGACTGTTAATTTTCTATAAAGCTGTATTTGGGGGAACTTGGTAAAGATAAAACTTGGCAAAAACACCCCCCTTTATAGGGGTTATTTAAAAGGTATTGATTACTTTGACCCCCCTTTTTCATTCTCCTACACATTCCATATGATGTTTTGTGGTTTGAATTTTTAATACTAACTGTATTTTTTATGGTAGTACTATTAAAAGTTGTATTTTAGAGGAATGTTTCTATTTGAGCATGTATACCTGTCCTGGCCCCCAGATTTAAAAAGTGCCGGAAAAAGGAGTCTTTCAACCACCATTTTAGTTGAAATAGACATTGACTATACCAGTTCTGTACCACAGTATGACCATTAAACGTGTCTGACCCCCAGATTAAAAAAGTGCCAGAAAAAGGAGTCTTTCAAACACCATTTTAGTTGAAATGGACATTGACTATACCAGTTCTGTAACACAGTATGACCATTAAACCTGTCTGACCCGCAGATTAAAAAGTGCTGGAAAAAGGAGTCTTTGAACCACCATTTTAGTTGAACTGTACATTAACTATACCTGTCCTGTACCACAGTATGACCATAAAACCTGTCTGACCCACAGATTAAAAAGTGCCGAAAAAGGAGTCTTTCAACCACCATTTTAGTTGAACTGGACATTGACTATACCTGTCCTGGGCCACAGCATGACCCCAAACCTGCATGACCCCCAGATTTAAAACGTGCCGGAAAAAGGAGTCTTTCAACCACCATTTAAGTTGAAGTGGACATAGACTATACCTTTTCTGTACCACAGTATGACCATTAAACCTGTCTGACCCACAGATTAAAAAGTGCTGGGAAAAGGAGTCTTTCAACCACCATTTTAGTTGAACTGGACATTGACTAAACCTCTCCTGGGCCACAGCATGAGCCCCAAACCCGCATGACCCCAGATTTAAAAAGTGCCGGAAAAAGGAGTCTTTCAACCACCATTTTAGTTGAAATGGACATTGACTATACCAGTTCTGTAGCACAGTATGACCGTTAAACCTGTCTGACCCACAGATTAAAACGTGCGGAAAAAGTAGTCTTGAACCACCATTTTAGTTGAACGGACATTGACTATACCTGTCCTGGGCCACACCAGAGCCCCAAACCTGCATGACCCCAGATTAAAAAAGTGCCGAAAAAAGGAGTCTTTCAACCACCATTTTAGTTTTAACTGGGACATAGACTATACCTGTTTTTTGTAACACAGTATGACCAATAAACCTGTCCTGACCCACAGATTTAAAAAGTGACGGAAAAAGGGGGCTTTCAACCACCATTTTAGTTGAACTGGACATTGACATACCACCCCAGGGCCAAAACCCATACCCAAAAAAACCTTTTCATGACCCCCAGATTTAAAAAGTCCCAAAAAAAAGGGAGCCCTTTAAACCCACCATTTTGGGTTAAAATGGAAAAATTGACTATTCCAGTTTCCGTACCACAGAATGCCCAAATTAAACCTGTCCCCCCCTCCCAAGATTAAAAATTTCTGGAAAAAGGAGTCTTTAAACCCAAACCAATTTAGTTAAACGGAAACTTTGACAAAACCCCCTGTCCGGACCGAGCTTTAACCTTTAAACCCCTTTTTTTGACCCACAATAAAAAAAGGGGCCCAAAAAAAAGGATTTCTTTTAACCCCCTTTCCCTATTTGAACGGGAACCTTGAAAATAGCGGGTCCGGGGGAACCGAAAAAATGACATTAAACCTGTCTAAACCCCCAGTTTTAAAAAAAGTCCCGGGAAAAAAGGTTTTTCAACCCCCAAATTTTATTTAAACTGGACATTGATTTATACCTGTCCGGGAAACCTACATCTGTTCAAGTTTTTCCTGTACCCCCCTGTAAAATTTTGGGGGAATATTTGAATCCTATTTTGGGGTTGCATGCCAGTTTTTTAAGTTTTAATTTTTAAAAAAACACATTTTTAAAAATGGGATGGAATCCCCCCCAAGTTTTTGTTTCTCTTTTTTTTAAATTTGTAATTAAATTTGGGTTTGTCTCACTAAAAGGGATTCCCAAACAATTTTAAGATCTTGCAAAACAAATCATTTTTCCCCAAATATGTAACCATTAACAATTTTCCAAACCTTTTTCCTTTTTTTACAGCACCATCACCCTTAAACCACTTTTTAAACAATTTTGAAGAAAAAATTGTCTTTTTTAAAAACCCAAAATTTTTTAAAAAATGGGAAAACCAGTATTTATAGTGCTTTTTCACAGCAAAATGCCCGCCAAAAATTTTTAAGCTTTGACCCCTTGACCCACTTTTGAAAATTTTTTAAAAGAACAAATGTCTTTAAAAAACCGAAAATTTTTTAGAATGGGACCTGAAATATAGCGGAAATTCACAGAAAAATGCCCCCCAAAAATTTTCAAAAAAAAACCCTTGAGCCATTTTTTTGAAAATTTGTGAAAAACAAATGGTCTGTTAAAAAAAACTTTTTTTTAGAAAGGACCGTAGTATTGCTGCATTTCAAAGCAGCATTGACCCCCAAAAAATTAAAAAAATACTTCTCACCACTGTTAAAAAATTGTAGGAGAAATGCCCTTAAAAGCCAATTTTCTTTTCCCAAAGGGCCCCTGATTATAGCTGTTCTCACACAAAATACCCCAAAAAATTAAAAAAATTACTTCTCACCACAAAAAAATTTAAGGAGAAATGCCCCTTTAAAAGCCCCCATTTCTGTTTTTCCAAAAAAACCTAATTAAGCTTATCCAAAAGCAACATTTCCCCAAAAAAAAAAATTTTACAATGCAAAAAATTTAAGTAAAATGAGTAAAAGAATAATTTTGTCATGAAACCTTGGTGTCTTTTACAGCAAAACCAGCAAAATGATCTTTTGGAACTGAGAATAAAAATTGCAGAGAGAAATGATCATTTTAAAAAAACATTTTTCAAGAATACCATTTCTGTTTGAAGAGGAATGTTAAGTAGACCAGCAACTAATCGGTGACCTCGGCAATTGGGGCCACAACATCATCAGAGATCCATGTCTGATTCATCTTGATGAAAGTCAAACGATCCACATTATCTGTGGAAAGCCGGATGCGTTTGTCTGTAATGACTCCTCCAGCTGTGCTGAAGGTCCGCTCAGATGTGACACTGGCTGCTGGGCAGGACAACACCTCTATGGCGTGGCGAGCGAGCTCGGGCCATTCATCCATTTTGGATACCCAGAAGTCAATTGGGTCCGGAACACATCCAAAAAATCAGTGTTGAGACGCAGATAGTCGTGCACCATAATCTTAAGCTGGTCTCTGTGTGTTGTATGTGTGTCCTGCATTACATGTATTGGTGAGGTGGTAAATAAAGATTGCCTGCGGTCACCCATTAGGCTTCTGCCACCTTGCCTGCTGCTGCCGCTACGGCTACTTGGCACTCTACTGCTGTCACGTCGCTGACGTTGTTCCACCGTGACATTTGAAGAACGTGAAGCAGACGAAACAGATGTCTCCAGTTGATCAATCAGCAAGGTCTCCATTTCCTGCATTTTACTCTCTATTTGGGTGGGTGGAAGGAAAGTGCTGAGCTTTGTTTTGTACCGGGGTCCAGGAGGGTGGCCATCCAGTAACTGTTGTTCATTTTGATGGCCTTAATGCGAGGATCTTATTGGAGGAAATGGAGCATCCAAGCACTCATGTGAGAGATGGAGCCTTGATTTCCCAAGCCTCTTGGGTCTAGGGGCACTAGCAAACTGATCTTCCTCATCTTCCTACTCCTCCTCAAATTCGCGCCAACCTCTTTCCAAGGCAGGGACGTCGGCAACGTTGGTGTCCAGGAATACCTCTTCCTCCTCCTCCGCTTCTTACGGCACAGCTTTAACACAGCCCTAACTTGCCTCAGATGATGCACCCTGAGAGCTGAGGCGTCGCCTTGCACTAGCCCTGAACACCGAACCACTGCCTAATGAAGACTGATAAAATTGTGAAACTGTCGGGCCTTGTGGATTCGATGGAGAGAAAGGCTCCGTGTCCGCATTTGCGTCTCCTCCTCCGTCGCTGGCCGGACCTGATGTTTCAGAGTGTCCAACGATCAATCCAGAACTAAGAACACCACAATGCTCATGCTGACAAGGGCATTGTCCACACTGACCATTTTGGAGGCTTCTTCCAAACTGGCAAGGATGGTGCAGAGCTCTTTCACCTGTCTCCACTCTCGGTGGCTCAACACCCCGAGGTCCACACCGCTGCTTGTCAGGCCATGTGTCACTTCGTACTGCGTAATGGCATTGCGCTGCTGCCACAATCGCTGAAGCATGTGGAGGGTGGAATTCCAGCGTGTTGCCACGTCAACAATGAGACGATTGACGGGGAGGCTGAGCTGACGCTGTAACGCAGCCAGGCGGGACGAAGCAGGGTGCGAATGGCGGAAGTGCGAACTCAGACCTTGAGCCTTCCTCAGCAGACAGTCCAGACCCGGGTAGCCCTTTAGAATTTTCTGGAAGAAGGGATGTGCTCCAGCCTACCGATCTTAATGGCTGCCAGCAGATTTCTACCGTTATCGCACACCACCTTGCCTGGCACAAGGTTCTTGTCACCCAGCCAGCGCTCGGTCCGTTGGGAAGCCCC
>JAODAL010028030.1:0-53992 GCA_025379985.1 Phyllomedusa bahiana | reverse complement strand
TCTGTTTCCCCCTCATACCTGAAGGTCCAACGAAATTTGTTCACATAAGAGCATGTCACATAGGAACTTTCCCTTTCAGGAGTCTGAGAAAGCTGGGTCACAGCCTAGAATGGGGCTCTCTTTGGTTCAACCAAACTAGTGAAAAATTTGGGGTATGAGACGTCCTGAACCCAATTGCTTCTCTAGGGGTAAAAACACCAATCCAGCAGCCCCATTGCAGACTGCTTTCTGGTCCGACATCACTTGCTGCCATAGGCCCGATGTTGTCAGGGACCAGAAGTTATCGCTGCCAGAACGTTTGACTTATGGTGAATTTCGGCAAATATCAACTCAGGCCTCCAGATTCAGGTGGAAGTTGACTATGACCCGAATCCCAACACTAGTGACGACCATCATCCATCACTGCTCTGCACCCAGCTTTCCCAGACTCCTGACAATCAGATCTGCCCAGTGGAGGATGTGCTACAGGCTACGTGACCCAGCTTTTCTATAAACAGATGCTGCCTCTCTGATTGGTGGACTCCATCACCGGAGCTATCGGGGGGCGCTGCGATCCTCCTGAGGGAGCCGTGGCCCTGTTTTTTGGGGGGGGCCATGGGCGTGGGTTGGTGTGGCTGTGGTGGGGGCCGTGGTCGTGGGGGGGGCCGTGGTCGTGGCCGTGTTGGAGGTCGTGGCTGTGACCGGGGTGGGGGCGTGGTCGTGGTGGGGGCTGTGGTCGGGGCCCTGGGGGGGCCCCTGGGCCCTGGCTGTGGTGTGGGCGGGGCTGTGACCCGGGGTCATGGGGGGGCTGTGGGTGGCCGTGGCCTGGGGGGGGCCGTGGCCGGGGTTTGGGGGCCGGGTCAGGGTCGTTGGGGGCCGTGGTTGTGGCTGTGGTCGTGGCCATGGTCGTGGCCGTGGTGGGGGCCATGGTCGTGGCCGTGTTGGAGGTCATGGTCGTGGCTGTGACCGGGGTGGGGGCTGTGGTCGTGGTGGGGGCTGTGGTCGTGGCCGTGGTGGGGGCCGTGGTCGTGGCTGTGGTGGTGGTCGTGGCTGTGACCGGGGTGGGGGCTGTGGTCCTGGTGGGGGCTGTGGTCGTGGCCGTGGTCCTGGTGGGGGCTGTGGTCGTGGCTGTGGTCATGGCCGTGGTGGGGGGCCGTGGCCGGGGTGGGGGCCGTGGTCATGGTCGTGGTGGGGGCCGTGGTCGTGGCCGGGGTGGGGGCCGTGGTCGTGGCTGTGTTGGAGGCCGTGGTCGTGGCTGTGACCGGGGTGGGGGCTGTGGTCCTGGTGTGGGCTGTGTTCGTGGCCGTGGTTGTGACCGGGGTCATGGTGGGGGCTGGGGTCGGTGGCCGGGTTTCCTGGTGGGGGCCGGTGGTCGTGGCCGTGTGGGGCCGGGCGTGGTGTGGGCTGTGGTCGTGGCCGTGGTGGTGGTCGTGGCTGTGGTCGTGCCTGTGTTGGAGGCCGTGGTCGTAGTCGTGGCTGTGACCGGGGTGGGGGCTGTGGTCGTGGTCGTGGTGGGGGTTGTGGTCGTGGCCGTGGTGGGGGCTGTGGTCGTGGCGGTGGTCGTGGCTGTGACCGGGGTCGTGGGCGTGGTGGGGGCCGTGGTCGTGGATGTGACCGGGGTCGTGGCCGTGGTGAGGGCCGTGGTCGTGGTGTGGGCCGTGGTCGTGGCCGTGGTCCTGGTGGGGGCTGTGGTCGTGGCTGTGGTCATGGCCGTGGTGGGGGCCGTGGCCGTGGTGGGGGCCGTGGTCATGGTCGTGGTGGGGGCCGTGGTCGTGGCCGTGGTGGGGGCCGTGGACGTGGCGGTGTTGGAGGCCGTGGTCGTGGCTGTGACCGGGGTGGGGGCTGTGGTCCTGGTGGGGGCCGTGGTCGTGGCCGTGGTTGTGACCGGGGTCATGGTGGGGGCTGTGGTCGTGGCCGTGTTCCTGGTGGGGGCCGTGGTCGTGGCCGTGGTGGGGGCCGTGGTCGTGGGGTGGGCTGTGGTCGTGGCCGTGGTGGTGGTCGTGGCTGTGGTCGTGCCTGTGTTGGAGGCCGTGGTCGTAGTCGTGGCTGTGACCGGGGTGGGGGCTGTGGTCGTGGTCGTGGTGGGGGTTGTGGTCGTGGGCGAGGTGGGGGCTGTGGTCGTGGCGGTGGTCGTGGCTGTGACCGGGGTCGTGGGCGTGGTGGGGGCCGTGGTCGTGGCTGTGACCGGGGTCGTGGCCGTGGTGGGGGCCGTGGTCGTGGTGTGGGCCGTGGTCGTGGCCGTGGTGGTGGTCGTGGCTGTGGTCGTGCCTGTGTTGGAGGCCGTGGTCGTAGTCGTGGCTGTGACCGGGGTGGGGGCTGTGGTCGTGGTCGTGGTGGGGGTTGTGGTCGTGGCCGTGGTGGGGGCTGTGGTCGTGGCGGTGGTCGTGGCTGTGACCGGGGTCGTGGGCGAGGAGGGGGCCGTGGTCGTGGCTGGGACCGGGGTCGTGCCGTGGGGGAGGGCCGTGGTCGGGGCGGGGGCCGTGGTCGTGGTGGGGGTTGTGGTCATGGCCATGGTGGGGGCCGTGGCCGTGGCTGTGGTCGTGGCCGGGTTGGAGGCCGTGGTCGTGGCTGTGACCGGGGTGGGGGCTGTGGTCGTGGTCGTGGTGGGGGCCGTGGTCATGACTGTGACCGGGGTCGTGGTCGTGGGGGGGGCGGTGGTCGGGGTGGGGGCCGTGGTCGTGGTCGTGGCCGTGGTGGGGGCCGTGGTCGTGGCCGTGGTGGGGGCTGTGGCCGTGGCTGTGGTCGTGGTCATGGTGATACATTTATAGCATTTCTGAACACTCCAGTTTACTTTGTTGCAATAATATTGACTGTTTGGTATTTGTACATTGTAACAATATATGAAGTCGTGAGACCGTAACCCGAGCGTCACGTCCCCTCTGCAGATAACAAGAAGGAGACGCGGTGCAGCACGGACGGCCTGCAGGAGCTCTACAAGACGCTGGAGCAGGCCGGCCTGTCAGCCTTCGGCGAGCAGAGGCCGTCAACCAAGCAGGAGTTCAGGAGATCGTTCATAAAGAGGAGCAACGACCCCGTCCTCAACGAGAAACTGCACCGCATCCGGGTCCTGAAAAGCACTTTAAAAGTAAGAGACCTCCAAGGTGCCCACTGTGACCCCAGACTGTAGCAGCCGGGGCAAGTGCACCCATAATAATCCAGATAGGGGGGATGTTATATCAAATGCTCCACAGCTGTCTGATACATTGTTATACTGTGTCCATGTACACAACCTCCTGATACAGTGCATCAGTCTGGAGTCCAGGCACTTTAGCTCACAGAGCATTGTCTACACTGGATACAATTGTAACTAACCATCAGATGAGAGCTGGAATAGATAAATACAATGTATCAGTCTGGAGTCCAGGCTTTTTAGCTCACAGAGCGTTGTTTACTCTGGATACAATTGTAACTAATGTTCAGCTGAAAGCAGGACTAGTTATGTAAAATGTATCAGGCTTTTTATCTCACAGAGCATTGTCTAGACTGGATGCAATTTTCTCCACTTCTCAGCTGAGAGCAGGACTAGCTATGTACAATGTATCAGTCTGGGATCAAGGCTGTTTAGCTCACAGAGCATTGTTTACTCTGGATACAGTTGTAACTAATCTTCAGCTGGGAGCAGGACTAGTTACAGTAGGACTAGTTACAGTATGTAAAATGTATCAGTCTGTTCAGGCTCTTTATCTCACAGAGCATTGTCGAGATTGGATACAACTGTATCCACTTCTCAGCTGAGAGCAGGACGAGCTATGTACAGTGTGGAGTCCAGGCTGTTCAGCTCATAAAGCATTGTCTACACTGTCTGGAGTTTACATTGTTTAGTTCATATTGCATTGTCTACACTGGATACAATTGTCTCCACTTCTTTGCGGAGAGTAGGACTAGCTATGTACAATGTATCAGTCTGGAGTCCAGGCTTTTCAGCTCACAGAGCATTGTCTAAACTGGATACAATTATACCCACTTCTCGGCTGAGAGCAGAAGTAGGTACATACAGTACACTGTATCAGTCTGGACTCCAGGCGGGTTAGCTCACAGAGCATTGTCTAAACTGGATACAATTATACCCACTTCTCAGCTGAGGGCAGGACTCGCTACATACAATGTATCAGTCTGAGTTGTTCAGCTCACAGAGCATTATCTGAGTACTGGATACATGTGTAACACAGAAGTACAAGACCAGGACATGTTTTCATCCCCTAAATAACATTTTTCTATAACTAACATTAAGCAGAGATCTTAAAACCAGTAAGTTGGATCTCTCCCCTGCTCATTTTACCTTCTTCACATCTGCTTTGCAATTACCTATATCCCTGGCGGGTGCCTCCATCAGGGATCTGGGGAAAAAATACGGTTAAGTCCCCTGAGTCCATTTATCACCTCAATTACCCCCCTCTGTTCCTCAAAATTGGGGAAGGAATAGAACATGGATGCATCTTCCGCTCCCCTTACTCGCTAAGGCACATCTTCCAAGATGATGACGTTCCCAAAAATACTGTATTTGTTACAAACAATCCCCTTATTGCTTAGACATAAAGATGTCCGCCAACTGTATACCGCTTTCACGTCTTTCCTATGGAATAAAAAACGCCCCCGGATAGCCCTTGCTAAACTGATCCCCCCAAGGGATGGGGGGGGGGGGGGGGGGCTAAATTTGCCGGATCTGGGTTGTATAATCTAGCCACCCCCCCCGTCCGGTTCAGTTGGGTTAAACAGCTTCCCAGTATTCCAATTCTCTACGAGGGGGCCAATGGTTCACCATGGGTTCCGGGGCCTTCTTATACCAATATTCTGCTCTTCCAAAGGTGGCAAAAACTAGCCTCATTGTGAGGGAACATGGGACCCGGGAAGCTGTAAAACCCGTTCTCTCCCTCCGAAGTAGAAAACTTCCTATTTTGGGCACCCAAAATTAAAACCGGGCCTTTGTAACCCCAATTTTAAAAGTCTGGAGGAGTAAAGGATCTTAACTTTTTCCCCGCTTTTTCCCCTTCCCCCCAAAGGGGTTTACTCCTCCAAAATTTTCTCAAAAATTTTCCTTTGCCACCATCGCTTTTTTTTGGGCCTACCCCAAAATAGGGGTTTTTTTATAGAAGAAAGGACATGAGGCCGTCTCTTTTAAGTTGAATGCTTTTGTAAGTTTTCGGCCCCCTTCTTCTTCAACAGAACCCTTCTTAACAGCGCTATTGCGGTCTTCTAGGGGGTTCAGAAGAGAGGGGCCCCGCAGGGGGGTTTTTTCTAAGTGGGGGAAAATCACCCCAACCCGGAGACTCTGATACAATCCTCCAGGGTGGTGAAAAATCCATAAATATATAGTTTAAAGAAATGGAGGGACACTTCTTTAGAAATTTCCCCTTTTGCAATTTAGGGTTATTTTCCCCCCCCCCCCGCTTGTCCCGGACCCTTTGACGTCCGTCCTAGTGTGGGACCCCCGCACGGATTTTGGGCCTAGTTTTTGGACCCTTTTGGAAAACCCTGAAATTCTGGGAGACGTCATAAAAACTTGAACTTAAGTTTCGGTGTATTTAATTTAGAGCCAACACCGCCTGTTCCATAAATTTCCCAACTTTTAGGAACCACCAGTTTGCACCATTGCGGCAAAGAAACTCCTGGCCCCAAAAGGTTGGGAAACCAACTGTTCCCTACATTGCAGGAAGTGATCCAGGCGTAAAAAAAATCTAAAAGGAAGAATGACATAAAAAGAAATTAGGAAACCCCAAAGCTCTAAAAGAAATGGCGAGTTCATGGTAATTTTACACCCCCCCGGATTTAAGGAGTCATGCCCCGCCCTTTTGTCTAACCTTTGGTTCTCTCCTCTACCTAGCGGGCGTTGGGGGCTTTGGAGTCTGACCCCCCAAAAATGGGGCTTTCCTCGCCCTATCCCGGCACCCTGCCCCGGTACTCCCCCGGGTAAATGTGGTCAGAGTTGGGGGGAATTTTTTCTTATCTATTTTTCCTCCCGGGTTTAGGGGGGGGGGGCCCTTGAGTTTTTACAGCTTGATCAGCACGGTTTGTTTTCACCTTTTATCCCCGACCTTACTTGTTACATAGGGGAATGTGATTATGTTCTTTTAAAATAATGCTATGGGTACCACTGTTCTGTGTTGTTTTTTTTTTTTTTTTTTTTGGAGGGGGAGTTTACTTTTTAATTATTTTTTTTTTTGTTTATTTAGTGAAGATGGAGCTCTTTTGCTTCTCCCCTTTTTATTATGTGCCAAAGTATTTTATTTGCTATTTTTTTTCATTGCTTAGTACTTTCTATTTTTACTAATGATCCTTATATTATTTCTTTTGTTCAAGGGTATCTCAGCTAATGGGCAGTTATTTTTATTTTTTTGTTATTTTAAAATTTTAAAAAAAATTAGTTCAAAAAAAAAAAAAAACGAAGTGAAACGCAAACCCTATTAGAAGGTTGCTGACCTGATCCTTACCTGAGGGCTCCGGATCCTGAAGTTTTCTTTCTTCTGTTCCAGGCGAAGGAGGTCGACCTCTCCATCATTAACGCCCTCCTCGACGACCCAACCTTGAGCGCAAAAAAGTTCAAAGACTGGAAGCAGAAAAACGTTGAGTTTTTTATGGATATTTGTGAGTATAGCGGAACCCTGAAGCCTCAGAACGGTGCCGCGGACCCCCCCGGCCCCGTCTCAAAACCCCCACTCCTTATCGGAAGCAGTGTGCCCCCCCCGCGGGTGCCGCCGCCCCTAAGGAACCGTAATTCTGTACAAAATTGTAACAATGGATTGACATAATGATACAAAATAGCGCCACCAATGCCATGAATTGCATGATTTGTGGATTTTTTTGTTTTGGTATGTATCAGGGTCGGCATCCACACTGAATTGCCAGAAGCTCCCCGGATACCCAGGAGGGGCCCCATTTTGGCCCTGCCCCGGCGCGTCATGTGACCACCACCCCCTACAGCAATGGCGTCCAGTGCACAACATGGCAGCGTAGACTGGGAGACTCTTCTATGTACATCGAGAAGGTGAAACCTCCGAGCCGTTTTCTATGTGTAGATGCGCCGTCCGCCGCGGACCCCCCATCTATGTATAGAAAGGATCCCATCACCGCACTGCACCCGACCTTCCCATCTATAGAAGCGCGGACTTAGTGTCGCCCTCACCCGTTATTTTCTAGTTCTGAATCTCCTGGGAGCAGAGGAAGAGGTTTCAGGCTGCACACGAGTCCAAGGCTCAGCCTCTTAGTGCCTTAAGATGTACATTGTGCATCCTGCAGAACGCCGGTTTTTTTTCTTGCACGAGAGCTTGAGATGCGACACCGCCGAGCGACGGGAACTTGGGGACCCTGTGACCATGAATTTAGGGAACGGTGGACGGCCCCTGAGGAGGGCTGCTCTCTCCACGTGATTTTGGCCCACCCTGGCTTTATCTCCCCACGCCAAAAAGACTAAAAGGAAACCGATGGGTCTTGTAGTCCAAGGGGTTTAAAACCGTCAGGAGCCCCCCATGGATGAAAGCGAAAAAGCGATGGGTCAAAAGTGGCCCCAATGGGGTCAAAACCAGTACAGGAGGTCGCCAATGGGCTGAAACCGAAACGCGTTGGTCATATGTGCGTCCAATGGGGTCAAAACCAGAGCAGGAGGCCGCCCATGGGCTGAAACCGAAAGCGTGGTTATGGGGGTCCAATGGGGTCAAACAGTCGGGGGGCCGCCCATGGATGAAGGAACCGTTGGGGCTGTCCCCTCCATGGCAAACAGTAAAGAGGCCCCCAGGGGAAAAACAAAAACAGTCAGACGGGGTCTAAAGGTGGGAAAAACCCGTCGGGGATTTAAAGGGAATCGCGGGTCCATGGGGGGAAAAGAATTACAGGAGGCCACCCGTGGACTGAAAGCGAAACGCGAAGGTTCAGTCTCCATTAATAAGGGGAAAAAAGTAAAAAGGGCCCCTGGAACAAATGCAAAAATTACGGTCCCATGGGGGCAAAAAATCTAAGGAGGGAGCCCATGGACTAAAGAAAAGGGGGGTTAAAATTTGGGGCCAATAGGGCAAAACATGTAAAAGAGGCCTCCCGCAGACTAAAAGCGAAACGCGTGGGGTCAGACAGGAGATCTATGGGTGGAAAACAGTGGGGGGGGGCCCCCCTGGGCGAAACGAAAGGGGGGTCGAAGGAATCTTGGGGGGAAATTTTCGGAGGCGCCCATGGAAAAAGGAAAGCGTGGGGAATAGGAATCTATGGGTGTAAACAGGGGGGGGGGGAGGCGGCCCATGGTGAAAAAGGGAAACGGGGGTTTTTTAAAACCACTGGGAGCAATGGAAAGTCCAATACATTTATGAACGGTAGCACCGGGTTCTTCCAGCTTCCGTAATACCTGGTGCTTCTGCGCCGGGTTGTCTCTTTTTTGTTTTTACGGTTTTGTACGATGTATTTCAGGGACAGTGCAGAGCAGACAGCACACGCGTTTCACACAGGGCGGGGAGCATTGGATTTAGTCCGCATGATGGTGCCCGTTCTTCATCCCGCCGCGCCGATCATGGCTGCATTCACCAGTCCTGTCGTGGCCGAGCAGCTGGACGTCCGCGTCAGTTTCTCCTTCCATTTCTGATCCGTTTTAGTGAATTCCGCTGCACATCTTCCCCCCCCCCAAATTGGCCCACTGCGTCATTTTCCCCTCCACGCGGTTTCTGGGCTGCGCCGGGTCAGGTGTCTCCCAGATTGTACGGGATTGAAAAACATGGCTGCTTGCTTCTAAAAACAGCGCCACCCTGGGTCATGTCTGGTACTGCAGCCCAGCTCCGAATGAGCAATACCATAATCAACCTGTGGACCGGGGTGGCGCTGTTTCCGGAATTAAGCTTACCTTTTTTCCAATTTCGTACACCCCCAAATTATTACTGGCTCATAAGGGAAAAACCCGAGGGTAATCTTCAGCCCCGACCCCAATGATTGTTCTCAGCTTCCAGATCATCCAAAGTGGGGAATCTCGGCCCCCCCCCCCCCCAAAGATGGTTTACTTTCCGGGTTTTTGGGTTTACAATTACCCTTTAAGTAAAAAAAGGGGGGAACCTTAGGGGGTTTGATGCAGGGTCCCCTTTGAAATTTAAAAGGGGGCGCTAAAACGGGAAAAAAATCTGAAAATTTTCAAAATGTTTTCACAATTTACATTAGGCGGATTGCCCAAACCCAGGGCCGCCGCCCCCGCTTTCTAATCGCGCCAACACCGTGGGGTCAGGTATACCTCACTGACCACCCTGCCCCCAAATGCACAATGGCTCGGTGAAAAAAAACCCTTGGAAGACGGGACGCAGCGACCCAAGTGATTCCCCCTTCACGGAAAAGGTAAAAGGCGAGTCCAAGGGGGGCCGAAAATTTCCAGAAAAGGGGGCCAGATAATCCAAAACCCTTGGGGTTACAGGAACCGTTTACGCCCCTTTTGATGTCCTAAATTCCGGGGTCCGTTTGCACTGATACGGACCCGATGACTTTTGGGGAATAATGATCGGGTTGGCGCCCCAAAAACCCGGGAAAAGTGACCCCCGCGCCCCCGGCCCCTGGATCCCAAAAACCCAATTGGGAAACCCAAAAATAGTCCGGGAATCCGCCCCAAACCTACCCGGAATTTCCCCTTTCCAGCGTCTACAGGCGGAGGATCCCTGTAACCCAGGGGTCTGAATAAGGTGGGGACCCCCCCCAGGGGCCCCCCTGCCTGTGCATGAATAGAGGTAGCCCCCCCCTAGGGGCCCCCCCGGAACGGTGGATCTGCCCTTTCCCCTGGAGCCCCCTGAAAAGGTGGATCTGAATAGAGGTAGACCCTTTTCCCCAAATTGGAAAAAACCCCCCCTTGGGAACGGGTCATCTAAAATAGGGTAGACCCCCCTTCCCCAATGGGGGGGCCCCCCCTGGCCCCAAAGGTTTGCATCGAATGGGGTTTGACCCCCCCCCTTAGAGCCCCCTAACCCCCCCCCCCCCCCCGGGGTGGATCTAAACCCTCCCCAGGAGCCCCCTGAACAGGGTTTGGAAAACCCCCCCTTGGAAAATTTTTTAGGTGGGGACCCCCTTCCCCCTTTTGGGGGAGGGGCCCCCCGGGAAAACGGACCCTAAAAAGGAAAAAGGAGGGGTTAAAAGAACCCCTCCCAGGGAGCCCCCTGAAAAAAAGGTTTTGGCCCTCTGAATAATAGGGAAAGACCCCCCCAGGGAAACCCCCCGGGGGAAAAAAGGGTGCCCCCCTATCCCCTGAAAAGGGGGAGGTTTTAAACCCCCCCCTGGAGCCCCCCTAAACGGTTGGAATGGAACCCCCCCCCCTCCCCCAATTGTGGAAAAGGCCCCCTGAACAGGTTGGATGACCCCCCCAGGGGAGCCCCCTGAACAGGTGCATCTGAATAGAGGTAGACCCTCCCCATGGAGCCCCCTGAACGGTCAATTTGAAAAAGGGGGGAAATTTTTAAAAAACCCCCTCCCCCCCCCAAGGGGGAGCCCTCCCAAAAACGGTTTTTTAATAGAGGTTAGACCCTCCCCATGGACCCCCCCTGAAGGGATTGAATAGGGGTGGGCCCCTCCCCAGGGAAGCCCCCTGAACAAGGGTGGGACCCCCTAAAATAAAGGGTAGCCCCCTCCCCATGGAGCCCCCTGAACGGACTGAAAAAGGGGGAGACCCCCCCATGGAGCCCCCGGAACAAAGGGGGGCCCCCCAACCCCCGGGGGTTGGATTACCCCGCTGTTCCTCGGGGAGGGGCCCCTTCCCCGCTTTTTTGACCCTTTCTCCCGTTTCTTATAGTAAACTGTGAGGGGATCTGCCCCAAAGGGGAAAGGGTTGCACTATTTTAAAGGGATTTTTTTCCCTTTTAAAGGGAAACTGCCCCCGAAAAAAACCTTTCAACCTTCCCCTTTCCGGAGCCCCGGGTGATGATTGAGATGAAAGGTTTGTTTCTGGGCTGGTTCGGGCCCAAATGCGGGTGGTCAGCGGTCAGGGTGAACGTTTTCTATGTTTTCACGGTAAATCTTTTAGACGATCAATCTGCGCAGCATGGGGGCGGACAAGCTATTGGGGCAACCTGTGCAGCCACACGGGGGCCCCACTGTCACCTTCAAACAGCTTCCTACTGTCTATTAGATTGCATGTAATAGAGCTGATGACCTTCATAGCTGACAATAGGGGGCGCTCTACTATAAGGTACTAGATGACAGGGGCCCATATACTGTGCTTGTACCTGGGCCCTCTGCTGCCTATTAGACTGAGCTAATTACCATTATAGCTGACAATAGGGGGCGCTCTACTATAAGGTACTAGATGACAGGGGCCCATATACTGTGCTTGTACCTGGGCCCTCTGGCTTTTCTATTAGACTTAGCTAATTACCATTATAGCTGACAATAGGGGCGCTCTACCCCATAAGGTATAGATGACTGGGGCCCATATACTGTGCTTGTACCTGGGCCCTCTGCTGCCTATTAGACTGAGCTAATTACCATTATAGCTGACAATAGGGGGCGCTCTACTATAAGGTACTAGATGACAGGGGCCCATATACTGTGCTTGTACCTGGGCCCTCTGGTGACTATTAGACTGAGCTAATTACCTAGATAGCTGACAAGAGGGGGCGCTCTGCTGTAAGACACTGGATAACAGGGGCCCATATACTGTGTTGTACCTGGGCCCTCTGTTGTCTATTAGACTGAGCTATTACCTTAAAACTGAACAATGGGGGGCGCTCTACTATAAGGTACTAGATGACAGGGGCCCATATACTGTGCTTGTACCTGGGCCCTCTGCTGCCTATTAGACTGAGCTAATTACCATTATAGCTGACAATAGGGGGCGCTCTGCTGTGAGACACTGGATAACAGGGGCCCATATACTGTGTTTGTACCTGGGCCCTCTGCTGTCTATTAGACTGAGCTGATGACCTTCATAACTGACAATGGGGGGGCGCTCTACTATAAGGTACTAGATGACAGGGGTCCATTTGCTGTGCTTGTACCTGTGACCCCTATGTCCGCCCCCGGCCAGTCCGGTGACGCCGATCTGCTGTGGCCAGGCTGCCCCTGACCTATCACCTGACCGCTCGGGCCACCCTGCTGGTCGTTGCTATGACGCTGGCTACGTTCCGGGTACGCGGAGATGTAGCCCGATACCCGCTGGGTGACCAGTGCCCGCTCTGCACCTCACCGCTAAGCAATGGACAGAGAGTGACCCGCCAGCGGGAGGCCGGAGTCAGCGAGCGCTGTAAATATCTCCCTCCAATTTGTTACTATATAAACCTATAAATATATATATATACATAGATCTATATAGAGGCACATATATAACGGAATATTTTTTCTAGAGCTTTGCGCTCCGTGTTCCCGGGAGGCGCGGCCGAGGCTCTGTGGACGGGAGGCGCCGCTCGTAGCGATTATTTATTGTTCTCGAAATAACGAAAAAAACATTTTGTTAAAATAAATAATAAAAACCATTTTGCAAATCTCAGACATTGGACATTGGAGCTGCACTGAGACTTATTCTCCTGTCAATGTCCGGAGGAGACTGCACCAAAAATACCGACGAGACCCCCGGGGCCCGAAACATTGTATCTGTGCTAGGTATCACTTCATCCAATCAGAAAGGGGCAATGTATCACTGGACAACTAGAATGTAGCTGAGGGTTTGTTACAATTGTATCCAGTTCAATCCACTGTGAGGTAAAGGGGCCAGACTGACACATTGTAACAAACAGGTCAGAAGGGAGTTGTGCTGGTGAGAATTGCCTTGTGTTGGACTAAGGTGTGCGGGCCCAACAGAGGAGATGATTCTTGGGGCCCAACAGAGGAGATGATTCTTGGGGCCACCAGTGGAGTTGATTCTTGGGGCCCAACAGAGGAGATGATTCTTGGGGCCCAACAGAGGAGATGATTCTTGGGGCCACCAGTGGAGTTGATTCTTGGGGCCCACCAGTGGAGATGATTCTTGGGGCCCAACCCTTAGGAGATGATTCTTGGGGGCCCCCAGTGGAGTTGATTCTTTGGGCCCACCAGTGGAGATGATTCTTGGGGCCCCAGAGGAGATGATTCTTGGGGGCCACCAGGGGAGTGTTTCTTTGGCCCACCAGGGGATTTGATTTTTGGGCCCCCACCAGGGGAGTGATTCTTGGGGCCCCCAGGGGAGGTTTCTTGGGCCCACCAGGGGGTGTTTCCTTGGGGCCCACCTGGGGGGTTTGTTTCTGGGGCACCAGGGGAAATATTTTTGGGGGCCACCAGTGGGGGTGATTTTGGCCCACCAGGGGCGGATTTTGGGGCCCCAAAAGTGGAGTGTCTTGGCCCACCAGTGGAGGGGCCTGGGGCCACCAGTGGAGTGATTTGGGGGGCCACCAGGGGAGTGTTTTGGGGCCCCCATGGAGATGATTCTTGGGGCCCACCGGGGAGATTTTTTGGGGCCACCAGGGAATGATTTTGGGGCCCCCTGGAGATGATTCTTGGGGCCCCCCGTGGAGTTGATTCTTGGGGCCACCAGGGGATGTTCCTTGGGGCCACCAGTGGTTGATTTTTGGGGGGCCCACCAGGAGTGATTTCTTGGGGCCAACCATGAGTTGAGTCTTGGGCCACCCCCGGAGTTATTTTGGGGGCCCCCTAACCCCCCCAAAACCCCCCCCCCCCCCCCCCCCAAGTGGAGTTGATTTGGGGCCCCCCATGGTGTTTTTGGGGGCCACCATTTGGAGTGATTTTTTGGGGGCCCACAGTGGGGATTGGTTTTGGGGGCCCCCCAAGTGGGATGTCGGGGGGGCCACCAGGGAATGATTTTTGGGCCACCAGTGGGGAGTTTTGGGGCCACCACCAGTGGAGTTGAGTCTTGGAGCCCCAAGGGGGAGTGTTTCATGGAGCCTGCCAGAGGACACTATAACAAACCCTTAGCTGTGAGAAGTTAGGACAGGTTTTCGAATGTTTCCATTTTACTAAAAAGGAACAGAGTTTTGACATGGTGAGGCAGCCTTTTTTTATCACTCCTCGCCTCTCACTCCGGCCGGCAGATTAAAGGTTTGGAAGAAGCTGAGGTGAGAGTAACACGGATATGGAGATATCAGGCAGGGGCACTGCAGTATAATTGTATAACTGTGTATTCAGGGGTCTGGGAAAGTTGGGTGACTGCCAGTCTGGCCGGGATTCTGGCTCCTCTAGGGGCACCCAGCTTTCCCTGATCTCTGATTGGCAGGTCTGGATATAGTCATAAATGCCTCAATATGTAACTGGTAGACTTGCCTTCAGGATTCTAGGAAAGCTGGGTGACCACCATAGTGTCAGCTGTGACCAATCAGAAACCGCTGACTGGAATCTTTACCCCTTTTGTATTCACCCAACTTTCTGGTTGTGCGCTGACATCTCCTGCCCCCAGTGGGTGACGGTCCGGATTATTATAAGAGCGCTGTCTCTTTAAATCTTTGATATTATTATCACCACCTGCGGCTCTCGTACATTATTCACGGCTGCGCCGGGGACAGGACCTTATCCGAGGTAAACTATGGAGAAAATTCCCATCAACATCCACATTCACTATTCTTTTACATCATATTTTATACTCCTGTCACATCCAAAGCTGCAGTCATGATTAGGCTGTTCCATCATGTCATACTCCAGTCACTTCCAGAGCTGCATTCAAGATTCTGCTGTTACATAATGTCATACTCCAGTCACGTGTAACAAAAGGTGTTTGATCATGTTTTGTACTCTAGACACACCCAAAGCTGCAGTCACCAGTCAGCTGTTAAATCATGTCTTATACTTCAGTCACATCCAGAGCTGTATTCAAGATTCTGTTGTTACATAAGGTCATACTCCAGTCACATGTGTGACTAAAGGTATTTGTCTGTCTTATACTTCAGTCACATCCAGAGCTGCATTCAAAATTTTGCCATTCAATAGTTTCATACTCTAGATATGTCTAGATCTTTAGTTACAACTCAGCTGTTATATCATGTCTTATATTTCTTATATTTCAGTCAAATCCAGAGCTGCATTCACAATTCTGCTGTTAAATCATGCTCTGTACTCCATTTATATCCAGAGCTTCATGCATAATTCTGCTGTTACATAATGTCATGCTCCAGTCACATCCAGAGCTGCATTCACAATTTTGCTGCTACATCATGTCCTATACTCCTTATATCCACTGGAGGGGCCCCAAGAATTAACTCACACAGGTGGGCCCCAAGAATCATCTCCATGGTGGCCCCCAAGATCAACTCATGGTGGGCCCCAAGAATCACCTCCACCTGGTGGGCCCAAGAATCATCTCCTCACTGTGGCCCCAAAGAAATCATCTCCACGGTGGCCCCCATGAATCACTCTACCACTGGTGGGCCCCAAGAATTATTCTCCCCTGGTTGGCCCAAGAATCATCTCCACTGGTGGTCCTCCATGAATCATCTCCACTGGTAGGCACCAAGAATCATCTCCACTGGTGGGCCCCAAGAATCCATCTTCCACTGGGTGGGCCAAGAAAGCAGCTTCACTGGTGGGCCCCATGAATCCATCTTCACTGGTGGACTCAAGTTTCATCTCCTCTGGTGGCCCCAAGAATCATCTCACTGGTTGGCCCCAGGAATTCATCTCCACTGGTGGGCCCCTAGAAATCACCTCCACTGGTGGGGCCCCAAGAATCATTCTCCACTGGAGGGCCCCATGAATAAACTCATGGTGGGCCCCAAGAATCAAACTCCACTGGTGGGCCCCTAGAATCATTCCACTGGTTTGGCCCCATGAATCATCTCCACTCGCTGGACCAAGAATCATCTCCACTGGTGTGGGGGGCCCCAAGAATATAACTCCACTGTGGGCCTCCCAAGAATCAACTCCAAACTGGTGAGGCACCAATGATTCATCTCCACTGGGGGCCCAAGATTCATCTCACTGGTGGGCCCCAAGAATCATCTCCACTGGTGGGGCCACAAAGATATCATTTCACTGGTGGGGTCCAAGTATCTTCTCCACTGGTGTGGTCAAAGAATCAACTCCACTGTTGGGCCCCAGGAATAATTTCCAATGGTGGGCTCAAGATCATTCTCCACTGGTCTGGCCCCAGGAATCATCTCCACTGGTGACACCCCCCCCAGGGGAATCATCTCCACTGGTGGGCTCCAAAGAATCATCTCCACTGGTGGGCGCCCAAGAATCTCTCACTGGTGGACCCCATGAATAAACATCCACTGGTGACCCCAAGAATCAGCTCCCATGGTGGGCCCAAGGGTAATCATCTCCATGGTGGCCCCAAGAATCATCTCCACTGGAGGCACCCCAAGATCAACTCCATTGCGTTGGCCCACCCATGAACATCTCCATGGTGGGGCTCCAAGAAATCTTCTCCCTGGTGGGCCCCTATAGAATCATCTCCACTGGTGGGCCCCAAGGAAATCAGCTCCACTGGTGGGCCCCAAGAATCACCTCACTGGGGGGCCCCATTGATCATCTCCACTGGTGGGCTCCTAAGAATCAAACTCCAATGGTGGCCCAAAGTTTCACCCCCATGGTGGTCCACAAGAATCATCTCCATGTTTGCCCCAAGATCATCCTCCAATGGTGGCTCCAAGAATCATCTCCACTGGTGATGCCCCAAGAATCTTCTCCATGGTGGGCCCCAAGATATCACCCTACTGGTGGCCCCAAGAATCAGCTCCACTGGTGGGCCCCAAGAATCATCTCCAAAGCTGCAGTCACAATTCTGCTATTACCTCCTGTCTTATTCTGCACTCACATCCAGAGCTGCATTCACAATTCTGCTGTTACATCATGTCTTATACTCCATTTATATCCAGAGCTTCATGCATAATTCTGCTGTTACATAATGTCATGCTCCAGTCACATCCAGAGCTGCATTCACAATTTTGCTGCTACATCCATGTCCTATTCTCCTTATATCCAGAGCTTCATGCATAATTCTGCTGTTACATAATGTCATGCTCCAGTCACATCCAGAGCTGCATTCACAATTCTGCTGTTACATCATGTCCTATACTCCTTATATCCAGAGCTTCATGCATAATTTTGCTGCTACATCATGGCATGCTCCAGTCACATCCAGAGCTGCATTCACAATTTTTCTGGTACTGTTCAGGCACAATTTCCCCTGGCTCCTGCTGATTCAGTGTCTGTATGGAGCATGTTCTGCTGTATTGCATTAGTGTAAATGTAGTGTATATATTATGCCTCTTATACAGGATATCAGCAAGGCTCCGTAGCGATGGCCCTACAGCGCCCCCTATCTGTGATCTTATACAGGGGCAAAGGATTTTTTTCTTAACCATTTCCTCAAGAATCAATGCAAAAAAATTGCCGCGAAGCAACAATTATTCTCCACTAAAATCCTAGCTGCCTTTTGAGCCCTAAGGCCAGGTGAGGTCAGCAGAATTATGCATGCTGCTCTGGAGGTGACTGACAGTGGCTCCGTTTGTGCTCCTCCCAAACACTTCTTAGGTCTCTATGTTGTGCGGCTCCATTGTTATTCCTCCTGGCCGGCCGTCACCACTGCTCTGCTCCATGGGCTGTGCGCCTGCCTGCTGACTGTATCCAATCATTGCTGACAGATTGCGAACAGACACACCCACTTGACAAGAAGAATCCTCACACCTCAGAGGAACCATGGTCCAGGTTTGTTCTATCATGGCGACTACATTATATAACGGACAGGTCAGTGGTGACAACTCCATGACTTGGGATCAGTATGAGCTTCAGTGAAGACACCGAGGCACGGCGGCAGGTGCATGAATTGCATATAGTGAGCCAAGCCAGTAGTGTGTATGCAGCTCGGCCCGGGCTGCTTCCCAGCACTCTGTGGAAAAGTTACTTCCTAGGTTATGCGAGGGTTGAAGAAACATATCAGATTATTGAGTGGGGATGACCCCCCCCCCCCCCCCCCTACTGTATCTCAGTACATTAGCAGTTTGATCTATTCCGAACTTTATTACTACAATAATAATATAGGGCCGAAAAACATGCAGCGAGCGGAAGTGGTAGGTTGATGATGCCCAACTCTGGAAGACAAATGGATTAGTCGCAATATGCATGATGTAAGATGGTAGTTCTCGACGAGGGCACCTGCCAGCCCAGGAAGTCAAAAACACCAATCAGCGGACTGAAAATAAAGTACACGCACGAGTGTGTAGTTCTCGCTCTTGAAAGAAATGGATAGAAGGAGCAGCCTGAAGTGTGTGTGCAGTCGAGAAGAACCTGGAAGATGAGCAGGCAGATGTGTGAGTGCAGCTTGGAAGCAGATGGAGATTATAGAATAGCAGCTGAAGTGTGAGTGCAGCTCTGAAGAAGCAGGAGTGGCAGTAATAGAACGCAAGCAGAAGTGTGAGTGCAAGCTCTGAAAGCAAGATGGCGAATTATGAGGCAGCAGCAAGGAAGGTAGGTGAGGGAGCTCTGAAACGCAGATGGAGATAAGTGCAGCAGAAAGTGTATGAGTGCAGCTTTTGGAACAAAATGATAGAAAAGGAACGAAGCAGAAGTGGGACGTGCAGCTCTGAAGCAAACTGGATAGAAAAGCAGCAGAAAGTGGTGAGTGCAGCTTCTGGAAGCAAAATCTGGATAGAAGAACAGCAGATGTGGAATGCCAGCTCTGGAGAAGCAATGGATAGAACAGCAGCAGGAAGTGTGAGTGAGCTCTGGGAAGCTCAACTGGATAGAAGAGCAGCAGAAGTGTGAGTGCAGCTCTGAAAGCATATGGAGATAAGAGCAGCAGAAGTGTGAGTGCAGCTCTGAAAGCAGATGGAGATAAGAGCGGGTGAGGTTGCAGCTCGAGCAATGGATTAGAAGAAACAGCAGAAGTTGTGAGTGCCTGCTCTGGAAAGCAACTGGATAGAAGAGAGCAGAAGTGTGAATGCAGCTCTGGAAGCAAACCCTCTGGATAGATGAAACAGCAGAAGTGTGAGTGCAGACTCTGGAAGTCAACTGGATAGAGACTCAGCAAGATGTGTGAGTTGCCCAGCCTCTGGAAGCAACTGGATAGATAGAAGAGCAGCAGGAAGTGTGTGAGTGAGGGGCTTCTGGAAGCAACTGAGGAGGAAAACAGCAGAAGTGTGAATGCAGCTCTGGAAGCCAACTGGATAGAACGAACAGCAGAAGTGTTGAGGGCAGCTCTGGAAGCACTGGATAGAAGGCAGCTGAAGTTGTGAGTGCAGCTCTGGATGGAAGCAACTGGATAGGGATGAACAGCAGATGTGTGAAGGCAGCTTGGAAGAAACACTGGATTGAAGAACAGCTGAAGTGTGGAGTGCAGCTCTGGAAGATACTGGAGAGGAAGTGCAGCAGAAGTGTAAAATGCAGTCTGGAAGCAACTGGATAGAAGAATCAGCAGAAGTGTGAATGCTGCTCAGATGCAAAGGATAGGAAGAACAGGCTGAAGGTGACTGCAGCTCTGGAAGCAGATGGAGATAAGAACAGCAGAAGTGTGAGTGCAGCTCTGAAAGCAACTGGATAGACCAGCAGCAGAAGTGTGAGTGCAGCTCTGGAAGCAACTGGATAGAAGACCAGCAGAAGTGTGATTGCAGCTCTGGAAGCAACTGGATAGAACAGCAGCAGAAGTGTGAATGTTGCTCTGGAAGCAACTGGATAGAAGAACAGCAGAAGTGTGAGTGCAGCTCTGGAAGCAACTGGATAGAAGAAAAGCAGAAGTGTGAATGCAGCTCTGGAAGCAACTGGACTAGAAGAAACAAGCAGCAGTGTGAATGCAGCTCTGGTAGCAGATGAAGATAAGTGCAGAGAAGTGTGAATGCTGATCTGTGAAGAACTGGATAGAAGAACAGCAGAAGTTGTGAGTGAGCTCTGGAAGCAAAACTGGATAGAGAACGCAGAAGGTTGAGTGCAGATATGGAAGCAAATGGATAGAAGAACAGAAGTGTGGTATGGCAGCTCTGGAAGCAACTGGATAGAAGAACAGAGAAGTGTGAATGCAGCTCTGAAACTCAATGGATAGAAGAACAGCAGAAGTGTGAGTGCAGCTCTGGAAGCAACTGGATAGAAGAACAGCAGAAGTGTGAATGCAGCTCTGGAAGCAGATGGAGATAAGAGCAGCAGAAGTGTGAGTGCAGCTCTGGAAGCAACTGGATAGAAGAACAGCAGAAGTGTGAGTGCAGCTCTGAAAGCAACTGGATAGAAGAGCAGCAGAAGTGTGAGAGAAGCTCTTCAAGCAACTGGATAGAAGAGAAGCAGAAGTGTGATTGCAGCTCTGGAAGCAACTGGATAGAACAGCAGCAGAAGTGTGAGTGCAGCTCTGGAAGCAACTGGATAGAAGAACAGCAGAAGTGTGACTGCAGCTCTGGAAGCAGATGGAGATAAGAACAGCAGCTCCAGGAACAACTGCATACAAAACCAGCAAAACTGGGGCTAGTTCTGGAAGCAACTAGATAGCAGCAGATAGACCAGCAGAACTGTGAATGCAGCTCTGGAAGCAACTAGAGTATAAGACATGAATAGTGATACAAAGTATTTACAATGTAATTGAGTGATAGACAGAGATTTATTTGCACCGAGGGCCCCTCAGCAGCCACTGACTTACCCCGGGGCCCCGTCCTGACGTCACTGTCATTGTACGAGAAGGGGACGACCACATGTTATGAACAAATTCCTAAAACAAAAACCCTTTAAAAAGATTCTTTAAAAAATAATTACCTTAATATAAAAATGGCCCACCAATGCCACTATACAAATTGCAACTGTAAAAGTATAAGGTCCCCCGGTGGAAAACGACCTAAACAAAGCAAGTGGACAATGTTAGCAAATCACGAAAAAAAGAATTGCCCCCAAATACCTTTTAGCGGGGGCCCCTAAAAGAGGGGGGGAAAAAATTGGGTCAAAAATCACGGTTTGAAGACCTTTCCAGTAGACTCCGTGGCCCCCATGGCCATATAACCCCTTATAATAAAAAAAGCCAAAGCTATCCCATACTAGCCTATCCAGATAGAGCACTCCCCGAAAAGGGCCCCCCACCTCTCGCGCCCTCACCCTAATAACTAAAAAAATTATACAGTAACAAATAAAAACACAGACATAATCCGCGCGTTTCCCCAAAAAAGGTTCAAAGGGGATAATAATTATCATTCCAAAGGTGAAGAGGGGGGGTTTTTTGATTGATTGGCCCAATTTTTTGTTTTTTTGGATGATGAGGCCCCCCAAAAAAAAAAAAAAAAAAGTTAAAAGGGCCAAAGGAAAATTTAATCCAAACTTATATTAAAACCCACCCATTACCAAAAAAACTACTCCCCAAACCCAAATCCACTTTACCACCAATATAAGGCAAAGTCCTTGCCCATGCCAATAGCAAAAAAAAGGGACCCCAAACCCACATTTCCGCGCCCTCCCTTCCCGCCAAACCGGGAAAGGGAAAAAGGGTAAGGGGAAAACGGAAGGAAAAACGGAAGTGGCAAAAAAAAGTAATTCCCCCAGCACGTGCCCCAATAGGAACAGATGGCGAAAGATTGCAAACGCGCCGGGGCCCCGGGCCCCCCGCCGCGCAACTAGCAAACCATGCACCGCCCCCATAAAAAGGGCCACTGGGGGCCCCCCCCCAACTAACAGATAATACGTTGGCACAATAGCAAAATGGTCCCCCCAATTTAAGGAGGCTTATCATCAAACTCAAAAACGATCACAAGGTTATTTAAATAATCCAATGGATTAAACTCCCAATATTTAAAAGGAAATAAATGGGGCGTAAAAAAAAAGATATAGAAATAATATACTCTAATTTTGTAATAAAGAAAAAACCCCAAACAGGGGTTGTATTCTAAACTGATTACCCATCAACAAAATCAAAAAAAAAGGCCCCAAAAAAACAAAACAAAAAAACTAAAATTTATAAAAAAATATTAAAAAAAAACAGAAAATTGGGGGGGTTTTGTAAGCCCCTGGGGGTCGAGTATGAAAATCTGAAAACCCCACTGGGTTTCTTTTTTAAGATCTTTTATCCCAATCCCCCCCTCAGTGATTTCCCACGACTAAATGATAAAAATTTCAGGTGTTTGGTCTTATTATGCCCTTCAATACGTCGATATCGGTGATTCTCTTATGCCTAATCCCCCCTAAAAGCCCCAACTCGTTTCTAAATTGTCTCTTAGTCTTTCCAACATATCCTAAGGGGCAAGTAAAACGCAAAAAATAAAGACTCCTTCACTTTTACAGTTGGAAAAATCTCTCTTCACAAAGTACGACTTTTAAAAATCTTGAAAGTCTTTGACTGTTTAAAAAAATGGACATGCCACACATTGCCCCCCAAAACAAAAGGTCCCTAGGGGTTTGTCGATCCAACCCAGGTCCCGTTTTTTTAGGTGGGATATAAAAATGCACCAGCAATCCCCAATGATTTCCTTTCCTGAATGAAAACTGAGGAAATCAGGGGGGACATTTTTTAAACCCTAGACCTCAAGATCCCCCAGTATAAAAAAACCCGTCTCTCGCTAATTGGGCCCCTGATCAAATTTTGCCAGATCCCATAGTTTGATTTGGGGGGGAACTTGCTTTTTCCAACCTTTGGGAGCATCGTCAATCACTTTCAAGTCCCTTTGGGGAAAAAAGCCTCTCAATGACTTTTTCGGGATAACCCCGATCCAAAAACCCGTTTTTAAGGTCCCTGCTTGGGGAAAAATATCTCCTTTTCCCGGGGCATTTTCCCCAAATCAGAAACGCCCCCTTTGGTAACCCCTTTTAAGGGCTGGATGGAAATTCCCCCCGGGAAAGGGGAAATATTGTCGGGTTGTTTCCGAAAGGTTTTTGTATGTAGATTTTCCAATTTATCTTTTAAAAATTAAGATCCAAAAGAGGAAGGCACCGTCATCAATACGAAATTAATTTTATGCCCAAAATTAATTTAAATTGAACCCCTGAGGCTTTAAAAAAAACCCGCAATTTTGGCTGTTTTTTTTATAAAAATTTCATATTTTCTGTTTTTTTGGGTTTTTTTGTTTTGTTTTTTTTGGTTCCCTTTTCTTTGATTCGTTGATAGGGTAAACAGTTGAAATATCTACCATGTGTTGGTTTTTAGTCCTTTATTTTCAAAACTTCAGAGTTATAAATATTTATATTTTTTTTCTTAATGCCCATCACTTAAACCCCTTTAAATTGGTATTTATACCTTGGATTATTTAACGTAACCCTTTTGTACTCATATTGAGTCTGATGATAAGCCTCCTGTTATTTTTGGTCCATTTGATTTTGTCCAATATTATCTGTATAGTTTGGGGGCCCCGGGGCCCCCGGGGGGGGTGTGCCTGGTTTGCTAGTTCGGGCGGGGCCGGGGGCGGTCGCGTTTTCACCTTTCGCCAGTCTTTTTCCCTTTGGCGACGGTGGTTAATTTTTTTTTTTTGCCACTTCCGTTGCACTTTCCGGTTTGTCACTTCCCGGTTGGCGGAACGGGAGGCGCGCGGGAAAAGGGGGTGTTTGGCGCTTTTTTTTTGTATTGAGCATGTGCAAGGCTTTGCTCCGTATCATTGGGGATAAAAGTGATTGGATTGGCCCTAGTAAGTTTATTTGGTTAATAGGGGGGGGTATAAAGTGAATTCTGCTGGCACTTACTTATGGCCTCTCATGCCATCACTTGGACCCTCATCACTCCATCACAGAAAAAATTATTTTCCCCGATGAAAAAGAACTTGGGAAACGGTCGGGCTTTGTCTGTGTTTCTTTTTTGTATTTACTGTATAATTTAGTTAGTTGGGTAGTCCGGAGAAATGGGGGTCGCCCTTTTTTGGGGCGAGTGCCTATCTGGATAGGACTAGTTTAAAATGATAGCGATAGTGCTTTTTCTATTATATGGTATATACTGGTCCAATGGGGCAACGGAGCTTCTGTGACAAGGTCTTCAAAACCCTGATTTTTGACCACATTTTCCTCCCTTTATAGGGGCACTTCCCCTGCTAATAGGTATTTGGACAAATTTTTTTTTGCTGTGATTAGCTAGACAATGCCCCCTTGCTTTTGTATTTGGGACTGATATCACCGGTACTTTTTCATAAACAGTTGAATTTTTAAGTGGTTAGGTAGGCCATTTATTTAAAGGGAAAATTTTTTTAATGATATCTATTAAAGTTATTTTTAGGAATTTTTCTTTTGATCTTGAGACGGTTTTTTTATTCCTATATCTCTTTTTCTGAAGTGTTATGAGCCCAAAAGCGCAAAAGTAGCTTTCCCCCCCAGAATGCACTAAAAAAAACTTCCTGGAAGCGCACCTTTGGCCCCTGATCCATAGGGGCACCTCCCCGTTAGGGCCATGCATTGCATAGGGCGCACCTCCCCAGTGTATGGACCATGCATAGCATAGGTCGCACCTCCCCAGTATGAGGACCATGCATCTCATAGGGCGCACCTCCCCAGTGTATGGACCATGCATCCCATAGGGCGCACCTCCCCAGTGTATGGACCATGCATCGCATAGGGCGCACCTCCCCAGTGTATGGACCATGCATCGCATAGGACGCACCTCCCCAGTGTATGGACCATGCATCGCATAGGGCGCACCTCCCCAGTGTATGGACCATGCATCGCATAGGGCGCACCTCCCCAGTGTATGGACCATGCATCGCATAGGGCGCACCTCCCCCATTGTGAGACATGCATCGCAACAGGGCGTCACCTCCCCCAGTGTAATGGACCATTGCATCGCAAAGCGCACCTCCCCAGGTGTATGGACCATTGCATCTCATAGGGCGCTCCTCCCCAGTGTATGGACCCTGCATCACATAGGGCGCACCTCCCCAGCGTATGGACCCTGCATCACATAGGACGCACCTCCCCAGTGTATGACCCTGCAGTCGCATGGGCGCACTCTCCCCAGTGTATGGACCATGCCATCGCATAGGCGCACCTCCCCAGTGGAGGACCATCATCACATAGGGCCGCAGCCGGTCCCCATTGTAAGAACCTGCATCGCATAGGGCGCACCTCCCCAGTGTGAGGACCATGCATCACATAGGGCGCACCTCCCCAGTGTATGGACCCTGCATCACATAGGGCGCACCTCCCCAGTGTGAGGACCATGCATCACATAGGACGCACCTCCCCAGTGTATGGACCCTGCATCGCATAGGGCGCACCTCCCAGTGTGAGGACCATGCATCACATAGGGCGCACCTCCCCAGTGTAGACCCCCTGGCATCGCATAGGCGCACATCCCCAGTGTGTGTGGACCTCTGCATCACATAGGGCGCACCCGCCCCAGTGTATGACCCATGCCATCACATAGAGCGCACCTCCCCCGTGTGATGGACCAAGCATTCGCATAGGGCGCACCTCCCCAGTGTATGGACATCGCCATCGCAATAGGGCACACCTCCGCCAGTGGTAATGACCATGCAGTCGCATAGGCGCACCTCCCCAGTGTGAGGACATGGGTGGGGGGGGCGATTCACATAGGAGCGCACCTCCCCAGTGTATGGACCATCGCATCACATAGGACGCACCTCCTGGCCGAGTGTATGACCATGCATCGCATAGGGCGCACCTCCCACAGTGTATGACCAAATGCATCGCATAGGTCGCACCTCCCCAGTGTATGGACCCTGCATCGCATAGGGCGCACCTCCCCAGTGTATGGACCCATCATCACATAGGCGCACCATCCACCCAGTGTAGGACCATGCATCACATAGACCACTCACCCCATTTAATGGACCATTCATCACATAGGGCGCACCTCCACAGTGTATGGACCATGCATCACATAGGACGCACCTCCCCAGTGTATGGACCATGCATCGCATAGGGCGCACCTCCCCAGTGTATGGACCCTGCATCGCATAGGGCGCACCTCCCCAGTGTATGGACCATGCATCACATAGGGCGCACCTCCCCAGTGTATGGACCCTGCATCGCATAGGGCGCACCTCCCCAGTGTATGGACCCTGCATCGCATAGGGCGCACCTCCCTAGTGTATGGACCATGCATCGCATAGGCGCCAAACTAAACCACACCAACTTCACATCACAAGCCGCAAAATCCCTCCCTAGTGTATGGACCCTGCATCACATAGGGCGCACCTCCCCAGTGTATGGACCCTGCATCACATAGGACGCACCTCCCCAGTGAGGACCATGCATCACATAGGGCGCACCTCCCCAGTGTATGGACCATGCATCGCATAGGTCGCACCTCCCCAGTGTATGGACCATGCATCACATAGGGCGCACCTCCCCAGTGTATGGACCATGTGGCATCGCATAGGGCGCACCTCCCAGTGAGAGACCAAGCATCACATAGGGCGCACCTCCCCAGTGTATGGACCATGCATCGCATAGGGCGCACCTCCCCAGTGTATGGACCATGCATCGCATAGGGCGCACCTCCCCCGTGTGTGGACCCTGCATCGCATAGGGCGCACCTCCCCAGTGTATGGACCATGCATCGCATAGGGCGCACATCCTCATGTATGGACCCTGCAATCACAAGGCGCACCTCCCCAGTGTATGGACCCTGCATCGCATAGGGCGCACCTCCCCAGTGTGACCCTGCATCGCATAGGGCGCACCTCCCCAGTGTATGGACCGCTCCATCCGCATAAGGGCGCACCTCCCCTGTGTATGGACATTGCAATCGCAAAGGTCGCACCTCCCCAGTGTATGGACCCTAGCATCACATAAGCGCACCGTCCCCAGTGGTATGACCATGCATCACATAGGGCTCACCTCCTCAGTGTTGGACACATGCATCGCATAGGGCGCACCTCCCCAGTGTATGGACCATGCATCGCATAGGGCGCACCTCCCCAGTGTATGGACCATGCATCGCATCAGGTGCGCACCTCCCAGTGTATGGACCATGCATCGCATAGGACGCACCTCCCCAGCGTATGGACCATGCATCGCATAGGGCGCACCTCCCCAGAGTATGGACCATGCATCGCATAGGGAGCACCTCCCCAGTGTATGGACCCTGCATCGCATAGGGCGCACCTCCCCAGTTAATGGGACCACTTCATGCGCACGGGCGCACAGCTCCGCCCCAGTGTAATGGCCATGCATCACATAGGGCGCACCTCCCCATTGTATGTCCCATGCATCACAGTAGGGACGCACCTCCCCAGTGTATGGACCAAAGCAATCACATAGGGCCACCTCCCCAGTGTGAGGACCATGCATCACATAGGGCGCACCTCCCCAGTGTATGGACCATGCATCACATAGGGCGCACCTCCCCAGTGTGAGGACCATGCATCACATAGGGCGCACCTCCCCAGTGTATGGACCATGCATCGCATAGGGCGCACCTCCCCAGTGTATGGACCATGCATCACATAGGGCGCACCTCCCCAGTGTATGGACCCTGCATCACATAGGGCGCACCTCCCCAGTGTGAGGACCATGCATCACATAGAGCGCACCTCCCCAGTGTGTGGACCATGCATCGCATAGGGCTCACCTCCCATGTATGGACCCTGCATCGCATAGGCGCCACCCTCCCCATTGTGGGACCCTGCATCGCAAAGGGGCGCCCTCCCCAGTGTTTGGACCCTGCATCTCATAGGGCGCACCTCCTCAGTGTATGGACCATCATCCGCATAGGGCGCCACCTCCCAGTGTATGGACCATGCCATCACATAGAGGGCGCACCGTTCCCCAGTGTTGAGGACCCTGCAACACATAGGGCGCACACTCCCCAGTGTGAGGAACCCTGCATCACATAGAGGCAAACCGCACCTCCCCAGTGTATGTACCCTATGCATCACATAGGGCGCACCTCCCCCAGTTGAGGCCATGCCTCGCATAGTGCGCAACCGCCCCCAGTGTATGGACCCTCAACCAACCATAGGGCGCACCTCCCCAGTGTGAGGACCCTGCATCACATAGGGCGCACCTCCCCAGTGTGAGGACCATGCATCACATAGGACGCACCTCCCCAGTGTCAGGACCCTGCATCACATAGGGCGCACCTCCCCAGTGTGAGGACCCTGCATCGCATAGGGCGCACCTCCCCAGTGTATGGACCCTGCATCGCATAGGACGCACCTCCCCAGTGTATGGACCCTGCATCGCATAGGGCGCACCTCCCCAGTGTATGGACCCTGCAACACATAGGGCGCACCTCCCCAGTGTATGGACCATGCATCGCATAGGGCGCACCTCCCAGTGTATGGACCATGCACCGCATAGGCGCTACCACCCCAGTGTATGACCAACTGCATCGCATATGGCGCACCTCCCCAGTGTATGGACCCTGCAACACATAGGGCGCACCTCCCCAGTGTATGGACCATGCATCGCATAGGGCGCACCTCCCCAGTGTATGGACCATGCATCGCATAGGGCGCACCTCCCATGGTGAGGACCATGCCATCACATAGGCGCACCTCCCAGATGTGAGGGACCCTGCAATCACATATGGCGCACCTCCCCAGTGTAGGACACCCTGCATCGCATAGTGCTCACCTCCCAGAAGTATGACCATGGCATCACAAGGGCGCACCCCCCAGTGTAATGGACAATGCATCACAATAGGGCGCACCTCCCATGGTGAGGATCCATGCCATCACATAGGGGCGCACCTCCCCATGTATGGGATCCATGCATTAACATAGGGCGCAATCTCCCCAGTGTATGGACCATGCATCGCATAGGACGCACCTCCCCAGTATATGGACCCTGCATCGCATAGGGCGCACCTCCCCAGTGATGGACCCTGCATCGCATAGGGCGCACCTCCCCAGTGTATGGACCATGCATCACATAGGGCGCACCTCCCCATGTTAGGACCATTGCATCACATAGGCGCACCTCCCCAGTGTATGGACCCTGCATCACATAGGGCGCCCCTCCCCAGTGTATGGACCATGCATCACATAGGACGCACCTCCCCAGTGTATGGACCATGCATCGCATAGGGCGCACCTCCCCAGTGTGAGGACCATGCATCGCATAGGGCGCACCTCCCCAGCGTATGGACCATGCATCGCATAGGGCGCACCTCCCCAGTGTATGGACCATGCATCGCATAGGGCGCACCTCCCCAGTATATGGACCATGCATCGCATAGGGCGCACCTCCCCCGTGTGTGGACCATGCATCGCATAGGGCGCACCTCCCCAGTGTATGGACCATGCATCACATAATGGCGCACCTCCACCCCAGTGTGAGGACCATGCATCGCATATGGCGCACCACCCCGTGGTATGGACCAAGCAACGCAAAGGGCGCACCACCCCCGTGTATGGACCATGCATCACAAAGGGCGCACACTCCCCAGTGTGAGACCATGCATCGCATAGGGCCACCTCCCCCGTGTAAGGGGACCGATGCATCGCATAGGGCGCACCTCCCCAGTGTATGGACCATGCATCGCATAGGGCGCACCTCCCCAGTGTATGGACCCTGCATCACATAGGACGCACCTCCCCAGTGTGAGGACCATGCATCACATAGGGCGCACCTCCCCAGTGTATGGACCATGCATCACATAGGACGCACCTCCCCAGTGTATGGACCATGCATCACATAGGGCGCACCTCGCCATGTAATATGGACCCTCGCTTTCGCATAGGACGCACCTCCCCAGGGTATGGACCCTGCATCACATAGGGCGCACCTCCCCAGTGTATGGACCCTGCATCACATAGGACGCACCTCCCCAGTGTATGGACCCTGCATCGCATAGGGCGCACCTCCCCAGTGTATGGACCCTGCATCGCATAGGGCGCACCTCCCCAGCGTATGGACCATGCATCACATAGGGCGCACCTCCCCAGTGTGAGGACCATGTGTCCCTCTTCTATGGTTTGCACTTTATAGACGGTGACGTTAGACTTGTTTTTTTCCTTATCCGACACCAAAGCACTAACCGGGCCGATGCCACCAGCGCTCCAGTGTTCCCAGTGTTCCCAGTGTATATACCCATACTCCACCCTCTAGCAGCAATAGACGATGAAACCAAACTCCATCGGACTGGTGGGGAGCGTGGGCGGTGTAATACGGCGCGGCTCCACCGGGGGCGCTCTTCCTTCGCACTGACTGACACAATGGCAGAACTGTTACTTTGTAAACATTCAGAATATTTTTCATTTTCGTGGTTTTTTTTTTTTTATTTGGAGGGGGGTGGGTGCGCGTGCGTCGTTGCGCAGATAGGATCATGGTGATTACATGACGGCGCCGCAGTCACATAGGTCTTGTTTGGTATCCTCGTTTCACGGATGATATATTATTCTATATTATTATACTTTTATAATCGGTACCATGAAGCTGTGTACTCAATAAACTCATTAAAGGGGAACTCCTGTCTTCTTTTCTGGGTAAGGAGCTCGGCGGCCGCAGCGGGAGGCTCAGTCCAACATTGCTGAATCAGTTGCGATGGATCATGAAGATGAAGGGTGCGGGCAGATGTAAAGGAGACCTCCGCGCTCTCACTTTTTTGTATTAATATTAATATTTAGTCATTTAGAGACTTGAGAAACCGGTCTCCATCATTAATCGGAAGCTGCTCCAGTCACATCCAGAGCTGCACTCACAATTTCAGCTCTTATCATTATTGTGCTATACTCCAGTCCACATCCAAGAGCTGCACTCACAATTCAGCTCTTATATTATGTGCTATACTCCAGTCACATCCAGAGCTGCACTCACAATTCAGCTGTTATATTATGTGCTATACTCCACTCACATCCAGAGCTGCACTTACAATTCAGGTGTTATATCATGTCCTATACTCCAGTCACATCCAGAGCTGCACTCACAATTCAGCTCTTATATCATGTGCTATGCTCCAGTCAGATCTAGATCTAAATTCACAGTTCTGCTGTTATACATACTGTCTTGCTCTAGTCACATCCAGAGCTGTATTCACACTTGTGCCGTTATACTCTGTCCAATACTCCAGTCGCACCCAGAGCTTCATGCACAACTCTGCTGTTTCAAGATGTCATGCATTCCCAATTCAGGTGTTATATCTTCATACTCCACTCAATCCGAGCTGCACTTAAATTCAGGTGTTATTTTCTGCCCCCTATACCCCAACCAAATCCGGCTGCATCACAATTCTGCTGGAACATAATTCATGCTCCAGTCACTCCGAGCTCATTCCAATTCAGGGTTTTATTCAGTGCTTACTCACTCACATCCAGGCTCACTCACAATCAGGTTTATTCATGTCCTTTACTCCAGTTACATCCAGATCTAAAATCACAATTCTGTTACATAATGTCAGGCTCCAGTCCACCCAAGGCTGCCTCACAATTTGTGGTACCATTGAAAATATCACTGGGGTTTTGGAGTTGTATGGAGCTTGCTCGCGTATTGCACTAGTGGAGATGTAGTGTGCTGAAGTTGGATATACTATGCCTCTTAGACACGATGTAGGCTTCGTATTATAGATCTGTACTGTGCTCCCTGTCCCTGTGGGGACCCGGCCCTGATGGGGGTCACCTCCTCCCATGTGTGGTTGCTGGACAAATCTTCGGAGCCGGGACCCCCAGCAAGCCCCAGAGGACTCTGCCCCCAGAGAGCGCGACCAACACAAGGCTAAGGTAGGAGGATGGCGCTAGAGCAACCCCACCAGGACACGCCCATACAGGTATGTAACATAGGTAGTCACAACCCCGCCCCTGACATCACAGCCCCGCCCCTGACATCACAGCACATTTTAAAAACTTTTTAAGGGAAAATCCCCCTAATGAAGAACAAAGCTGCTGCGGGACCTCTGACCAATGGAAGAGAAGAGGACAGAGGTCGTCAGCGGGAAGGAGAACTCTCATCATCCTCCACTGTTCCATCTATCACAGGTAACCTCCACCTACACCCCCCCTGTAAGACAAAGACGTTAGAGTACTGCTAAAAAGAGAAAAACCCACAGATCCCCCATAACAGAGCATCACCCACGATCCCCAAACGGATCACCCACAGTCCCCCATAAAACAATGATCTTCCACAGCGCCCCCTAACAGCATCACCCACAGATCCCCCATAAAGAGCATCCTCCACAGATCCCCCCCAACAGGCATCCCCCAAAATTTCCCCCCAACGCATAAACCCCCAGTCCCCATAAAAAGCATACCACAGATCCCCCATAACAGGCATCCCCAAGTCCCCTAACAGTGCCAACCCCCAGACCCCCATAACAGTGCATCACCCACAGAAACCCCATAAAAGTGCATCCCCACAATTTCCCCCCTAACGTGCTCACCCCCGATCCCCCAAAACGGGATCACCCCAAAATCCCCCATAACAGTTTCATTCCCCCCAAAATCCCCATAAAATGCATCCCCACAGATCCCCTAAAAGGGATCACCCCAGATCCCCCATAACAGAGCATACCCACGGGATCCCACTAACAGTGACATAACCCAGACCCCCCATAAAAAGGCATCCCCCAAGACCCCCCAAAAAACATTTGATCATCCAAGATCCCCCAAAAACAGGCATCACCCCCAGATCCATAAAAGGGCATCCCCCCCAGTTCCCCCATAACAGTGATTAACCCACAGATCCCCCATAAAAAGGCCCCCCCACAGATCCCCCAAAAAGAGCATCCCCCCAAAAGCCCCCAAAAACATTTGCATCTAACAGATCCCCCATAACGTGCTTTCACCCCCCAGATCCCCAAAAACGGGTCCCTTCCTCCACTGATCCCCCATTAAATTTGGGAATCATCCACGGATCCCCCATAACGAAATTCATCCCAGTTTCCCCCTTTAAAACAGTGCATCCCCAAACGATCCCCATAAAAAAAGGCATCCCCCACAGACCCCCCAAAAACAGGCACCCTCCAAAAGATCCCCCATAACAGTGCATCACCCCCAAAAAGATCCCCAAAACAGAGCCGAAACCCCCAAATTCCCCCATAACAGTCCCATCACCAAAAGTCCCCCATAACAGTCCCATCCCACAGATCCCCCATAAAAAGGGAATAACCACAGTTCCCCCATAACAGCATCACCCACATTTCCCCCCCATAGCAGGGCATCCCCCCGACCCCCCTTTTCAGTGACCCCTCCAGACCCCAAAACCAGTGCACACCCCAGTTTCCCCCAAAAAAGTGAAATCACCCACAGCCCCCAAATTAACAGTGTTTCCTCTAAGACCCCCAATAAAGTGCATCCCCCCACAGACCCCCATAACAGTGCATCCCCAAGACCCCCCAATAAACGTGCATCACCCCGATCCCCTTTTAACAGGGCATCACCCAAAAAATCCTCAAAAACAGAGCATCCCCCACAGCCCCCCTTTAAAAGGCTTCCTCCACAGATCCCCCTTTAAAGCGCCCCTCCACAGCCCCCCCAAAACATTTGCATCCTCCACAGTTCCCCATAACGTGCATCACCCCGATCCCCAAAAAAAGTAAACTTTTCCACAGATCCCCAAAACCCCAGTGCATTCACAGACCCCCAAATAACAGTGCATCCTCCAGTTCCCCCAAAAACAGTGTCCCCCACAGACCCCCCCATAACGGTTTCCCCAAAAACATCCCCCAAAAACAGTGCTTCCTAAAAGATCCCCTAACATTTGGATCCTCCCCGTCCCCCTTTAACAGGGGCCATCCCCCACAGATCCCCCAAATAACAGTCTCATCCTCCACAGACCCCCCCATAACGGGGAAAATAAACCAACAGTTTCCCCCTTTAACAGGAAAAACCCCCCCAAAAAACCCCAAAATTAAAGGCCCCCCCCACGGGAACCCCCCATAAAAGAGCATAAACCCACAGCCCCCTTTAACAGGTTCACCCACAGTCCCCAAAAAAACAGTGAAACCCCCCCAGATCCCCATAAAAAGCGACCCTCCACGCCCACCCATAAGTTATGTGATGATTGTCGTGTTTGGGTAAATTGCTTTGCAGTTCGCCCAGCTGAAAAAATTGAAACATTATTGAGGGGGAAAAAATGTAAAAAGTGAAAAACCCCAAAGGGGATTTCCCGGGCCAGAGCTCGGGCCCTCACAAAAAGGGGGGCGGGGGGTTTTGGGGGTCTTTTAGGTAACCGCTAAAATTTGAACGGATTCACTTCTTTGCTATATGGGCGGCGACCCCCCCCTGGCTGAGTGCTGGGAGGGCCCCCGCCCCCTTTTGCTGAGTGACAACGCCCCCCCCCTGCGCTGAGTGACAGACGGCCCCGCCCCCTGCGCTGAGTGACCCGACGGCCCCGCCCCCTACGCTGAGTGACAGACGGCCCCCCCCCTCGCGGGTGGACAGACGGCCACTGACTGGATGGCGCCGCCCCCCGCTGTCAGTGGGGGTTTGGGCATCCCGCTCTCCTCCGGGCCCCTGCGCACTGGGAGCGGGAGGTGGAGGCGCCGCCATGGTGTCCAAGGTGAGAGCCGGCTGCACTGACAGCACCAATGACCGGGGGTAAGAGTGGAAGCTGCCTCCGTAGTGTCCGTATATAGGGCTGTGCCCGAGTACACCCACAATATACCCCCGCCCCCCTCCCCAGTGATTGCACCACAATATGCCCCCCCAGTACTACCCAAATTTCACCCACGTTCCCCCACCCCTTTACCCCCTAATTATCCCTGGTGACTGCCCCGCCCAATAACCCCCCCCCCGGTGACTGCCCCCCCCAATTCCCCCCCCCGTGACTGCCCCCCCCCAATATACCCCTCCCCCGGTAATGCCCCGCCCCAATTTTAACCCCCCCCCCCCCCCCCCAAAATTACCCCCCCCGGGACTGGCCCCCCCCAATATACCCACCCCCCCCCCCCCCCCGGGGCTGCCCCCCCCCCTACCCCCCCCCCCCCGGGGACTCCCCCCAATATACCCACCCCCCCCGGGGACTGCCCCCCCCAATAAAACCCCCCCCCCCCGGGGACTGCCCCCCCCCAAAATACCCCCCCTCCCCCTGATGCCCCCCCCCAAAAAAACCCCCCCCCCCGGGGACTGCCCCCCCCAAAAACCCCCCCCCCCCCCCTGACTGCCCACCCCCCCAATTACCCCCCCCCCTGACTGCCCCCCCAATATCCCCCCCGGGATGCCACCCCCCAATATCCTCCCCCCCCCCGGGGATGCCCCCCCCAATACCCCCCCCCCCCGGTGACTGCCCCCCCATATACCCCCCCAAATACCCCCCGGGGTGCCCCCCAATCCCCCCCCCCCCCCGGTGCCCCCCCCCAATATCCACCCCCGGTGATCCCCCCCCCAATATTCCCCCGGTGATGCCCCCCCCCCCAAATATACTCCCCTGGTGACTGCCACCCCCAATATACCCCCCCGGTGACTGCCACCCCCAAAAACCCCCCGGGCGACGCCCCCCTTTCAATATACCCCGGTGATGTCCCCCTCCCCCCTTTTCCCCCCCCGGTGACTCCCCCCCCCAAATATACCCCCCTGGTCCCCCCCCCCGTATACCCCCCTGGTACTCCCCCCCTCCTTTTACCCCCCGGTGTCAGCCCCCCCCTCCAATATACCCCCGGTGACTGCCCCCCCTCCAATTACCCCCCGGTGACGCGCCCCTCCCCCCAATATACCCCCCCGGGACTGCCCCCCCATATACCCCCCCGGTGCTCCCCCCCCCATATCCCCGGGTGATGCCCCCCCCCCAAATACCCCGGTATGCCCCCCCCCCTCAATTACCCGCCGGTGACTGCCCCCCCTCATATCCCCCCGGTGCTCCCCCCCCCCCCCTCAATATACTCCCCCGGTGACTGCCCCCCCAATATACTCCCCTGGTGACTGCCCCCCCAATATACCCCCGGTAAACCCCCCCCAATATACCCGGGGTGACTGCCCCCCCCCCCCCCCAATTACCCCCCGTTGTCCCCCCCCTCCAATATATCCCTGGTGACTCCCCCCCCCCAATATACCCCCCGGTGACTGCCCCCCCCTCCAATATACTCCCCTGGTGACTGCCCCCCCCAATATACCCCCGGTGACTGCCCCCCCTCCAATATACCCCCGGTGACTGCTGCCCCTGCCCCCAATATACCCGCCCGGTGACTGCCCCCCCAATATACCCGGGGTGACCACCCGCCCGGTGACTGCCCCCCCAATATCCCCCCGGTGACTGCCCCCCCCCCTCAATATACCCCCGGTGACTGCCCCCCCCCCAATATACCCCCGGTGACTGCAATACCTAAGATATTTGCATTTTGAGCGCCTCCCTCTTGTCCTTCCTGCAGATACTGAAGCTGGGGGCGCTGCCGGCCGGACTGGTGGTCTCCTCCTATGGGCTCTACGCTGTGTCTGACCGAGGGGCCAAGGGAGATCGTTTTACCCCCCAGCAGGTAATAGGGGTGGAGCCAAGTGTAATTTGAGGGAGTGGGAGGGTGGAGCCAGGTGTAAAGTGAGGGAGTTGGAGGGCGGAGCCAGGTGTAATCTGGAGGGGGTGGTAGGGTGGAGCCAGGTGTAATCTGAGGGAGTGGGACGGTGGAGCCTAGTGTAATCTGAGGGGGGTGGGAGGGCGGAGCCAGGTGTAATCTGAAGGTTGTGAGAGGGTGGAGCCAGGTGTAATCTGAGGGAGTGGGAGGGTGGAGCCAGGTGTAATCTGAGGGAGTTGGGAGGGCGGAGCCAGGTGTAATCTGAGGGAGTGGGAGGGTGGAGCCAGGTGTAATGTGAGGGAGTTGGAGGGCGGAGCCAGGTGTAATCTGAGGGGGGTGGGCGGGTGGAGCCATGTGTTTTGTGCGGGCGTTGGCGGGCGGAGCCAGGTGTAATCGGGAGGGGGGGGGAGGGCGGAGCCAGGTGTAATCTGAGGGAGTGGGAGGGTGGAGCCAGGTGTAATGTGAGGGAGTTGGAGGGCGGAGCCAGGTGTAATCGGAGGGGGGTGGGAGGGTGGAGCCAGGTGTAATCTGAGGGAGTGGGAGGGTGGAGCCAGGTGTAATCTGGAGGCGGTGGGAGGGCGGAGCCAGGTGTAATCTGGAGGGGTGGGAGGGCGGAGCCAGGTGTAATCTGGAGGCGGTGGGAGGGCGGAGCCAGGTGGAATGTGCGGGAGTGGGAGGGTGGAGACTAGTGTAATCTGAGGGGGTGGGGGGGCGGAGCGGGTGAAATTTCTGAGGGGGTGGGAGGGCGGGAGCCGGGGGTGTAATTGAGGGGGGTGGGAGGGTGGAGCCTAGTGTAATCTGGAGGCAGTTGGGAGGCAGAGCCAGGTGTAATCTGAGGGGGTGGGAGGGCGGAGCCAGGTGTAATCTGAGGGGTGGGTTCTGCCTGATCAGTCCCATCTGTCTCCTCCTAGTTGTCGATTTATGATGTTCCTCTCCAAGAATCTCGATTCGTTGAGGCGGCGCCGGGCCGTGTGCAGTGCGCGCTCTCTGTGCTGCGGAAAGCTGTGTGGCCGGCCGTGACCTGGACCCAGGTGAGAATCCGACGGACCCCACGTGACTCCAACACGGACTGATCATAAAATCTCTCATCAACTGTTTGAAGAAAACCACTCATCTTGGTGGAGTCGTTTTAAAATGGACCAACTCCCAAATTCTATAATAAATTGATCCAGTCAGTTCATTGCGGGGCCAAGAGCAGGAGGAGTCCGGACCAGTGCTGCTGCTGTCCTCACTTTTGCGGTCACTTAGGGGTGTCCTCACTTTTGCGGTCTCTTGGGGGTGTCCTCACTTTGGTCCCCATAGACATTGATGCTGCGAGTTCTTCCCTGTGATACAAGCCGGGCACTGACTACTTTACATTGTATCACTTAGGGGTGTCCTCACTTTTGCAGTCACTTAGGGGTGTCCTCACTTTTGCGGTCACTTAGGGGTGTCCTCACTTTTGTCCCCATAGACATTGATTTCTTTTGGGCTTTCTTTACAATTTTTTCGGGTCAGATCCTCAGTGTTGTCCCAGTAGAAGAGAGAAGACAAGATTTACAGAAAAGTGAGGGGTGTCCTGACTTTTTGGGGGATGCTGTATATAACGTTTAGGGGTGTCCTGACTTCTGGGAGATGCTGTATATAATGTGAGGGGTGTCCTGACTTCTGGGGGATGCTGTATATAATGTGAGGGGTGTCCTGACTTCTGGGAGATGCTGTATATAATGTGAGGGGTGTCCTGACTTCTGGGAGATGCTGTATATAATGTGAGGGTGTCCCGACTTCTGGGAGATAGTGTATATAATGTGAGGGGTGTCCTGACTTCTGGGAGATGCTGTATATAATGTGAGGGGTGTCCTGACTCCTGTTTATAATGGGAGGGGTGTCCTGACTCCTGTTTATAATGGGAGGGGTGTCCTGACTCCTGTTTATAATGTGAGGGGTGTCCTGACTTCTGGGAGTTCTTGTATATATGTATACTGTGCAGCGTCACATTGTAACTCTCTGCTTCCTGTAGAACGCCTGCGGCTCAGTCAGGAATGGAGTGGAGGAAACAATACAATTCGGGAAGGGTAAGTTCCTGTTATCTCGGGGTCGCTGACGATCTACGATGGGGGATTAGGAGGGGGGATGGTTTGGACCTTCCTTGATTCTCCTATAGAGGACTGTAGTGTTCCCCACTTCCTTTGTTACCCCCAGCAGGGAGTTTTGCGCTTTCTTACCCCATACGTTACTGTACCCCGTTTTGGGCTGTGACTTCTTTGTGTTTTTTGGAGGAGCGTTGCCGAACACTGCGCCAGGGTGTGTAGGGTTCAGCCGGGGGGTTTGTAGGGTTCACCCGGGGGGGTTTGTAGGGTTCACCCGGGGGGGTTTGTAGGGTTCAGCCGGGGGGGTTTGTAGGGTTCACCCGGGGGGGGTTTGTAGGGTTCAGCCGGGGGAGGGGGGGGTTTTTAGGGTTCAGCCGGGGGGGTTTGTAGGGTTCAGCCGGGGGGGTTTGTAGGGTTCACCCGGGGGGGTTTGTAGGGTTCAGCCGGGGGGGGGGGGGAGTTTGTAGGGTTCACCCGGGGGGTTTGTAGGGTTCAAACCCGGGGGGGGGTTTTTAGGGTTAAGCCCGGGGGAGGGGGGTGTTTTTGTAGGGTTTCGGGGGGGGGGGGGGGGGGCGAGAGGGGCTGAGGGCGGGGGAGGGGGGATTTGTAGGGTTTTAGGGGGGGTGGCGCTGGCGGGGGGGGGGGGGGGTTGTTGGGTTAATCCGGGGGGTTTGTAGGGTCCACCCGGGGGGTTTGTAGGGCTCATCCGGGTTTTGCTCCTCAGAGGCCGAGTGCAATGAAGTCGTGACGCTCCCATAGGGCATTATCTGACTCTTGGGATATTTGAGCCTCCACTAACATCAATGTTCCCCTTTACCTTTCGTCTAGATAGTTACATCTACCTGAAGGACCCTCCACCCGAGTTCCTGCCGCGAGTCGGAATAATTTCCATCAGCGGATTGGCCGGTTTGGTTTTATCCAGAAAAGGTAACCTTAGTGTCATGATTCTCTGGAGGGTTTTGGGGGCTCCAATCACTGTAGACAAGGAGCTACCAGACAGGAAGTGGGAGCTGCTGGATGTACCCCATTATTAAAGAGCACAGGAGCAATGGATTAAAAGATGTGTCCCACTCCCAAGATGATAGGATATGCCCTCGGTGTGAGGTTGTGTAGAGTGCCAGAATCCACCGGAGGACGTGCAGAGTGCGGGTGTTTCCCGAGGAATCCACCGGAGGCCGTGCAGAGTGCGGGTGTTTCCCGTGGAATCCACCGGAGGCTGTGCAGAGTGCGGGTGTTTCCTGTAGAATCCACCGGAGGCTGTGCAGAGTGCGGGCGTTTCCCACGGAATCCACCGGAGGCCGTGCGGAGTGCGGGCGTTTCCCGCGGAATCCACCGGAGGCTGTGCGGAGTGCGGGCGTGTCCCGGGGAATCCACCGGAGGCTGTGCGGAGTGCGGGCGTTTCCCGTAGAATCCACCGGAGGCCGTGCGGAGTGCGGGCGTTTCCCGCGGAATCCACCGGAGGCCGTGTGGGGTGCGGGCGTTTCCCGTGGAATCCACCAGAGGCCGTGCGGGGTGCGGGCGTTTCCCGCGGAATCCACCGGAGGCCGTGCGGAGTGCGGGCGTTTCCCGTAGAATCCACCGGAGGCTGTGCGGAGTGCGGGCGTTTCCCGTAGAATCCACCGGAGGCTGTGCGGAGTGCGGGCGTTTCCCGTGGAATCCACCGGAGGCCGTGCGGAGTGCGGGCGTTTCCCGTGGAATCCACCGGAGGCCGTGCGGAGTGCGGGCGTTTCCCGTGGAATCCACCGGAGGCCGTGCGGAGTGCGGGCGTTTCCCGTGGAATCCACCGGAGGCCGTGCGGAGTGCGGGCGTTTCCCGTGGAATCCACCGGAGGCCGTGCGGAGTGCGGGCGTTTCCCGTGGAATCCACCGGAGGCCGTGCGGGTGCGGGCGTTTCCCGTGGAATCCACCGGAGGCCGTGCGGAGTGCGGGCGTTTCCCGCGGAATCCACCGGAGGCCGTGCGGGGTGCGGGCGTTTCCCGCGGAATCCACCGGAGGCCGTGCAGAGTGCGGGCGTTTCCCGTAGAATCCACCGGAGGCCGTGCGGAGTGCGGGCTTTTCCCGCGGCAAAGACCGGAGGCCGTGCGGAGTGCGGGCGTTTCCCGCGGAATCCACCGGAGGCCGTGCGGGTGCGGCGTTTCCCGCGGAATCCACCGGAGGCCGTGCGGGTGCGGGCGTTTCCCGCGAATCCCCCGGAGGCCTTGCGGGGTGCGGGCGTTTCCCGCGGAATCCCCCGGACCCCGTGGGGGGGTGGGGGTTTCCCGCGGAATCCCCCGGGGACCCCGTGGGGGTGCGGGCGTTTCCCGCGGAATCCCCCGGAGGCCGTGCGGGGTGGGGGGTTTCCCGCGGAATCCACCGGGGGGCCGGGGCGGGGTGCGGGCTTTTCCCCGGGGAAATCCCCGGGAAGGCCGGCGGGGGTGCGGGTTTTTTCCCGCGGCCACCGGGGGCCTGCGGGGTGGGGGCTTTCCCGGGGGAATCCTCCGGGCCGTGCGGAGTGCGGGCTTTCCCCCGGGGAATCCACCGGGGGGCCGTGGGGGTTTGCGGGGCTTTTCCCCGGGGAATCCCCGGGGGGCCGTGCGGAGTGGGGGCTTTCCCCCGTGGAATCCACCGGGGGGCCCGTGGGGGGTGCGGGGTTTCCCGTGGAATCCACCGGGGCCGTGCGGAGTGGGGGGGTTTTCCCCGCGGAACCCCACCGAGGCCGTGCGGAGTGCGGGGTTTCCCGCAGAACCACGGAGGCGGGCAGAGTGCGGGGTTTCCCGAGAATCCACCGAGGCCGTGCGAGGCGGCGTTTCCCACGGAATCCACGGAGGGCCGTGCGGGGGCGGGCGTTCCCGTAGAATCCCCAAAGGCTGTCGAGTGCGGGCTTTTCCCCAGGGAACCCACCGGAGGCCGTGGGGGGGTGCGGGGTTTTCCCCCGGCAGAATCCCCCGGGGGGCCGGCAGAGTGGGGGCGTTTCCCGTAGAATCCCCCCGGGAGGCCGTGCAGAGTGCGGGGCGTTTCCCCGGAACCCAGGAGGCCGTGCGGAGGCGGGCGTTTCTCGTAAATCCACCAAGGCCGGGGCGGGGGCGGGCGTTTCCGCGGAATCCCCCGGGGAGGCCGTGCGAGCTTCTCATGGAACCCTTGACGCTTGGGATAAGGTACCTCCCGGGAAAATGTGTGTGTCTGATGAAGGCTAATAGCGGTCACTGGCTGCTCCTGGATGCCCAGGTCGTATGATGAGACTCCACCCAATCAGTCTCTGTACAGCCAGACGCGTATTGGAAAAATCGGGGCTGCCCCGGGGGGAAAGGAGCCCGTGGGGGGAAAAGAAATCTGGAAATGCTTTTTAAATCCTTCCCCTCGGTACCTCAGAACTGAGCAGGTTTCCCTGCAGGGTTATAGGAAAGGTGGGTAAAGCCCATTGTACAAGCCGGCAGCCATCATTTTCGGGCCAAGAACCCCTTTCCCCAATCGGATTACGCTCCTGGCCTTTTTTAAAGGGAAGAAGCCAGAGGGTTTTAGATCTTTCTGCCTCCGCCTGGTATTTGTACAGTCATGGCCAAAAGTTTTGAGAATGACACAAATCTTCTTTTTTCCCCGATCTGTTGCCCTCTGGTTTTTCTTTTGTTTTGTCAATTTTTTTAAACATACAAAATACAAGTGCAATTAATGATTAACAAAAGTTTTTATTGACATTTAGAATGAGTTAATGCAGCAAGTCAAATTTGCAGGTTGACCCTTCTTCTTCAGGGGCCTCTGCAATTCTCCCTGGCAAAAGCCTCAATCACCTTTTGGACCAAAAACCCGACGATAGCCGTCCATTCTTGCACAATAAGCTTGCATTTTGTCACAAAATTTTTGGTTTTTGTTTGTCCACCCGTCCTTGATATTGACCACGTTCTCAATGGGATTAAGATTGGGGAGTTTCCAGGCCTGGAACCCCCAAAAACCTTATGTCTTTGTTCCCTGAGCCCCTTTATTATCCCTTTGCTTTATGGCAAGGGGCCCCCATCATGCGGAAAAGGCATTGTTGATCACCAAACTGCTCTTGGGCGGGTTGGAGAAGTTGCTCTTGGAGGACATTCTGGTACCATTCTTTATTGTGGATGTTTTTTACAAGACTGTTAGAAACCGTCCCCCTTGGGTGAAAGCAAACCCCCCCAATGAATGGTTTCTGGATATTTACGTTGGGAGAGACAAGACTGGTGGTATCGCTCACCTTTCTTCTCCGAACAAGCTGTTTTCCAGATGTTCCAAAAAAATTCGGGAAAAGGGGGGTTCATCGAAAATGACTTTACCCCAGTCCTCGCAGTCCACTCCCGTACCTTTTGGGAGGGAAAATTCAGTTTCCCCGATGTTTTTTTCTGGAGAGAAGTGGCTTCTTGCTGCCCTCCTTACACCCGGCCTTGCTCCATGAGTCTCCGCAGTTCACAGTGCGTGCAGATGCACTCACACCTGCCTGCTGCCATTCCGACAAGCCTGCAATGCGGGGGGGGCCCGTTTCCCAAGCTAAACACTTTTTAAAAGACGCCCCCGGCGCTTGTGGGCTTTCTTGGGCGCCCGGAGCCTTTTTGGAACAAGGAACCTCCTTCCTTGAATTCCTTGATGATGCGATAGATTGTTTGCTGAGGTGCAATCTTCTAGCTGCGATACTCTTCCCTGTTAGGCCAGTTTTGTGCAGGGGCAATGATGACTGCACGTGTTCTTTAGAGATAGCCATAGTTAACAGAAGAGAAACAATGATCCAAGCACCACCTCCTTTAAAGTGTCCAGTTGGTGGGATTCTTACTTAATCATGACAAATTGATCTCCATCCGTCCTCATCAACACCCACACCTGTGTTAATGGAGCAATCACTGAAACGATGTTAGCTGCTCCTTTTAAGGCAGGCCGGCAATGAAGTGGAAATGTGTTTTTGGGGAAAAAGTTTCATTTTCTGGCAACTATGACTTTTCAATTAATTGCTGTTAAGCTGATCACTCTTTAAAACAATTTCTGGAGTATATGCAAATTGCCATTTAAAACCTGATTTCAGTAACTTGTAAAAACTAACATTTGTATCATTCTCAAAACTTTTGGCCATGACTGTATGGTCGGGATCCTAGCTCAGCGCCTGCACCGCCCCTTATCCTGGAGATCCTTCCCTGTGTCCGTCTCCCTCTGCAATCCACTGTTGTCACTAGGGGGGAAGCTGTCCGTGATCTACAGAAGTATTATCCGGTGAGATCAGCGGCCGCCACGTAACGAGCGTGGCCTCTGATCAGCGGAGCCGCACTTAGGCTGAGTCCACACAGCGCACAAGAACGGTCAGATTTGGATGGTTTTTGTCCTAGGCTGGGTGTTGTTCGTCGCTAAGCAGCGCCGTAAGCGTTGAGGAAAGGGTTGATCCCAGCGACACTGTATATTTTTTGACTTTTGATCTTCTCCTTCATCTTTTAGGCTCCAGACTGAAGAAGGCGGTGTACCCGCTGGGTCTGGCCGCGCTGGGTGCGTCCGTCTGCTACCCCGCGCAGACCGTTATATTCCAAAGGTAAAGGGGGTTTTATTGTTTTTTCCTGAAATCCCTTCTTTTTCTGTTTGCTGTCAGTGAATAGAGACATTCATTATAGCAAAGAGGAATAATGTGTGACTCAAGGGCGGCGCCTGTGATTTTTGGCTAACACCAGGTTATTGCATTTCCACAGGTGACCGGTAAGAAGCTGTACAGCGCAGGTCACCGGACGTACGGCGCCGTCAGCTCATTGTGGAAAACGGAGACTCGGGAAGAAGCAGCGATTCCCTCCGCCTGAAGAGGGAAGGGAACGGACCCCTAAGGCCCGTTTCACACACAGAGTGAGATGGGCCCTGAGGTTCAATCCTCTCCCGCCGCGGCGTTTTTTGTTCTCGTTAAGTTCATTCTTTGCGCCTTTCAGGAGCCGGAACTATTTTATTTTTCCATCTGCATCGTCGTCGGAGGCCTTGTCTTTTGCAGAACAAGATACTTGCTAAGGGCCTCATTGACCGTACCTGCTAATGCACTGGAAAACCACCCCAGAAAATCCTTGGTTGGGTGGGAAAAATACAATTGTGCCGCTTTATGAGGGTTTCGTTTTAAAGTCAATCATCTTTGGTATAAATATTGGGCCTCATTTATGAAAACTGTCCAGCGATCGGTAAAAGTAAACAATCAACCCTTTTGATTTAAAAGACTCTTGGTACCCGCACGCCTCCCTCGGTGTAATCACGAAGGGAGCTATGGACGGTAACCTAGAGAAACCTGTGTGCACTCAGAGCACATAAAATCTCTCTCATCTCCTGACCAGGGCAATATCAAAAGAGCCATGTATTTAGTAAATTTACTTTTCCCTACATGTTGGAAGTGAATCATTATAGTGAGAAAACCCCTTTAAATGGCCACAAGGGGGCTTTTTCCCTTCCCGACCCCACCCACAAAGGGCTGAAACCCATGACAGTTTGGTTAGAAAGCCGGGGACGGTGGTGGAGAGCCGATCAGGCAACTGACTAGTGGCGCAACGCCCCCCAACCCCTTTTTTGCCCCCGGGCGCCCCCTGAGGGGTTAAATGCGCATGGGAGACCTCTCAAAACCCCAGTGACCGGCCCCCGTGCTCCCGGCATCACCCAATTTCTCAAATACGATATTTGCTCTAAGGGGTTAACCCATTCTAATCTAAAGGAGCAAATCTGCAGCGCAGAACCTGCAGGAACAATCGGTGTCTTTTGCAATCTGCTTCATTATTCCTCGCAGATATTTTCCTGCCCCAGTCCTATGCAAAACCGGGAAATCCGTGCCTGCTACAATCCTCAGTGTGTGAACATGGCCTGAAGCTGTTCTTACCTTTGGTAGAACCTGAATCTTCATGAGGACATCGCTCTGTATACTGATCCCATTACTGTTCATGTCCCTGACAGGAGGGTCTAAGGGGGGAAAAAGGGCCGCCCCGGGCCGAGGAGTCCACCGGCCGGGGCACCCGGCCCCAAAGACCCCCAAAGGGAAACCCTGCCCCCAAAACCCAGTCTCCGGACTTTTCATCACCAAAAGATCCCCAGACCCCCGCACCACCAATGTTCCCCCCACAAGGGGAAATGTCTCCCGGGGGGAGGGGTTTGGGTTTCAACACCATCCAATAATTATTATATTCCAGGCTTTACTCCCCTTTTTATGCCCGGTGCAGTCAATGTAAAATACATTACTTGGGCCTGTACTGGGTCCCCGAGTTTTTTTTTTTTTTTTTTTTTTTTTTTTTTTTTTTTATTTATTATACCCCCCGCTGCGCTCAAATAATCTGCGGTGCAGTTTACTTACATACATTACTTATCCTGTACTGATCCTGGTTACATTTCCCGTATTATCCCCGAGCTTTCACTCCCCTATTCTGCCTTTTGGGGCAGTCACTTACATACATTACTTGTCCTTTAGATCCCCGAGTTATTTTCCTGTATTAAACTCCAAGTGCAAATCACTATTTTTTGGTGCAGTCACTGTCATAATTACTTATCCTGTACTGATCCCCCGAGTTACCCTCCCTATAAACCTCCAAGCTACGCTTCCCCACCTTTCTGGAGCAGGGCACTGTACATACATTACTTAAACCTGTAAATGACCCCGGTTAAAATCCTCTATTTTCCCCCCCAGAAACTGCACCCCACTTTTTCTGCTGGTGCCGTCAAATGTACAAACATTCCCTTTTCCTGTTAAATGATCCTGAGTTTTAAACCCGTATTATCCCCGAGCTGCACTCACTATTCTGCTGGTGGGAGTCACTGGGACATACATTACTTTTTTTTCCGGGGTTACATCTTGGGATTATAACTCCCTGGCTGCACCCCCTTATTCTGCTGGTGAAATCCCCTGTCAACTTTACTTATCCTGTACTGATCCTGATTTACACCTGTATTATCCTCAGAGCTGCCCCCATTTTGCGGGTGCAGTACTGTACATACATTACTTATCCTGAGTTTAACATCCTGTATTATACTCCAGAGCTGCACTCACTATTCTGCTGGTGCAGTCACTTACTACATTACTTATCCTGAGTTACATCCGAATTATCCTCCAAGCTGCACTCACAAATTCTGCGGGTGCAGTCACTTTACATACATTACTTATCCTGTACTATCCTGAGTTACATCCTGTATTTTCCTCCAGAGCTGCACTCACTATTCTGCTGGTGCAGTCACTGTGTACATATGTTACTTCTCCTATACTGATCCTCAGTTACATCCTGTATTATCCTCCAGAGCTGTGGTCACTATTCTGCTGGTGCAGTCACTGTACATAAAATTACTTATCCTGTACTGACCTGGTTACATTGTATTATCTCCAGAGCTGCACTCACTATTCTGCTGGTGCAGTCACTGTACAATACATTACTGATCCTGAGTTACATCCTGTACTATCCTCCAGAGCTGCACTCACTATTCTGCTGGTGCAGTCACTGTACATACATTACTATCCTGTACTGACCCTGAGTTACATCCTGTACTATCCTCCAAGCTGCCTCCTATTCTGCGGGGTGCAGTCACTGTCATACATTACTTATCCTGTACTGATCCTGATTTTACATCCTGTATAATACTCCAGAGCTGCACTCACTATTCTGCTGGTGCAGTCACTGTGTACATACATTGTCCTGTACTGATCCTGAGTTACATCCAGTATAATTCTCCAGAGCTGCCTCACTATTCTGCTGGTGCAGTCACTGTACATACATTACTTTATCCCGTACTGATCCCTGATTACATCCTGTATTTATCCTCCCAGAGCTTGCCTCAACTATTCAGCTGGTGCAGTCACTGTGTACATACATATACTTATCCTGTACTGATCCTGAGTTACATCCTGAAATAATTTCCCTCCAGAGCTGCACTCACTATTCTGCTGGTGCGTCACTTTTACATACATGACTTATCCTGTACTGACCTGAGTTACATCCTGTATTATCCTCCAGAGCTGCGCTCACTATTCTGCTGGTGCAGTCCACTGTACATACATTACTCATCCTGTACTGATCCTGAGTTACATCCTGTATTATCCTCCAGAGCTGCGCTCACTATTCTGTCTATAGTTATGGCATTCAGGATGCGGCAACACATTAGTAAAACATAATTTGTCTTTTTATTACTTATAGAACAGAGAACGGACGTGAAGTTTCAGCCGCCACCAGAACTTGTGGACCACGGACAGTCCAACCCGGAGGACGTGGACCTGTACAGCACCAGAACCTGAGCGACACACTGACTATGACCGGGACGATCGCCCTCTTATTCGGCTTGGTGACCGGTTTTGGTCGATCGCCTCTATTTCTGCCGCTATGGTGATGAGTCTTCAACGTCTGAGGGAAACTGTGTCTTAATCCTCGTGTGCTCTGGTGCGTCACTTTGCCACGTTTGATGTATCGGCTCGGGCTCGGCTGCCCCTTTTGTGGACGCTGTTGTGAAACCGGTCTGTCGATGCGCGTCAACTTATCAGTCAGCGTATCTGTGTGCACACGCCCCTGGATGGTCTGTGTGTGCTCTTTATAAAGCTTAATTTGTGATAAACAAAAAAGGTCTGCAACTTTCTTATATACTTTTGTGCCGACCATTCCTGTCTTGTTTGTCCTCTCTGCTTGCAGTGAACGTAAAACTTATTTGTTTGCATTCCCAATGTAACAGCTAGCCAGGCGACACAGCTGATGGGTCGCTTCTGGGTCTCCTACGCTGCCGCATTGAAGCAATGACACTCTAGCTGTTCTGTCTTGGGAGGCTGACCAGGGTTTCTGAGCTGTTTGGTGACAGCAAGCAGATCTACAGAAACATAGAATAGTGAAGAAATCAGGCGATACCTTTTAGAGGCTAACTGAGTATATTTGATAGTGAGCTTTCGTGAGGACTAGCCCCTTCTTCAGATGATGTTATAAACAAACTGAATAATACACAGACTTTTTATACAACAAGACATGGATGCTTCAAAGGATCTTAGATTCTTAAAAATAACAAATGCAAAAATATAGGTAGAGCAGTATTTTACAACCTGTCAAGAATTAAACAGTCTGGAAACTTGTGAGGCGTGACGGGAGATGTGATCAGTGAAGATGTATTTTCTCTTGTATTCTCTATATGCAATCAGGGAGATTTGTTGCTCACGCACACAGTTCACACACAGTAGTTTGACATGAAAGCTGGCATGATATTTAAATCCATTTTGCCGAGTTTTAAAATATTTTGCATATTGTAATTTATATGACCCGTGTGTTCTTCCTCTCCCTCAGGGTCTTAGATAATCTCCCTGGTTAAGAACCAGTTACTAGTGCAAATCTTCCATGGATATGATTTTCTCCAGAGATAAAGTGCGGGCCATGGCAGAGAGATATGTTTGTTGTTGTTAATGGTGAATCTGTGGGGGTGTTTCATGCGACTGGCTGAGTCTATATGTCCTGTTTCCCTCACCATAGAGGCCTTGTAGGTCGGACTTGCAATTCACATGATCAGACATACACTCACTATTGCTAGGTCATCTGGCAGGAGGAAAAATGTCCGCCCTAATTCTGTGCTCACATGCTGTGTACTGTGGGACAGGTACTCAGTCAGCGGTGTGTGGATTTGGGACTGAGTGCAGTCTGTCAGCTCGGTGTGGTATGTGGGACTGTGGTACATGTCAGTGGATTGTGGAATTTTGGGGACAGGTACACTGTCAGTGGTGTGGATGTGGGACAGGTGCACTGTCAGCGGTGTGGATGTGGGGCAGGTGCACTGTCAGCGGTGTGGATGTGGGGCAGGTGCACTGTCAGCGGGCTTGAGGGATGTGACCGCGCAGGTCTATGCAGACTGTTTTGCAAGGCAGGAGTGGTGATGGGCCATTGTTTCCGTTTGGGGGCACTGTCAGGTGTCGCTCCGGACAATAATACGCCGCTGGTTGGTGAGTTGTCGAGAAATGAGAGGTAGAGGAGGGAGGACTGGGGTATATGTCTTTGAGTTTGTCTGTCCTATGTAGCACAGGTTGAGATGTTCCTTGGCACATCTTTCGTAGGTTCTCCAAGCTTGTGGGTTGTAGGGTGAGCCTCACTAGGGGCCTCCTCGTTCTTCCTTCTGGGTCTCTTTGTAAGTGTGAGCACGCGGTACTTGTTGCTGATTTGGTTTTTGTCTGTGTCAAATTTTGGTCTGTATCCAAAGTTTGAAATTTTGTCCCTCAGATCCAGAAAGGTGCTTGCCAGGTCTGTCTTGTCGGAGCAAAATAACGATTCTGGACGTTATAGCATGGCTGTATATTATGGATTGATACCGTAAGAAGTATAGCCATGGCTGTATATAATGGATATGTACCGTATAGCGGCTGTATTTAATGGATGTACCGTATAGCCTGGCTGTATATAATGGAATGTACCGTATAGCCTGGCTGTATATAATGGATTGTATCGTATAGCCTGGCTGTATATAATGGATTGTACCGTATAGCCTGGCTGTATATAATGGATTGTACCGTATAGCCTGGCTGTATATAATAGACTGTTTAGTGTCCTTGGGGTGGGAGCTGTCATTCCTGAGGTAGGCTGTTCTGTCTGTGGGTTTGTGGTACACTGATGTGAGTAGCCGGTGTTCTTTGATGTGTATTGTAGTATCCAGAAAGTGGATTTTGCTCTCTGAATAGGTAAGCTTGAGGTTGATGGTGGGGTGAAAGTTATTGAAGTCATTATGGAATTGAATTAGGGCCTCCTCGCCCGCAGTCCAGATGACAATGATATCATCGATGTAACGGAGGTACATCATGGGTTTGGTGGTGCAGGTGGATAGATACGCTCCTTCCAGTGCCGCCATAAAGAGATTTGCATATTGGGGCGCACATCTGGACCCCATGGAAGTTCCCATTTGCTGTAGATACAGGTCTTCTCCAAAAGTAAAATAGTTGTGGCTGAGTATGAACTGGATGAGCTTTGTGACTGGTTTTGTTGGGGGTCTTGTTTTTCCAGGTGCACCTGACATGCTGCAACTCCATCCTTGTGGGGAATGTTTTGGTATACAAGGATTCTACATCCTGGGGCCAAAATGGTGCCCTCAGGAAGTGGACCGAGGGCATTGAGTTTTTTAAAAGAATATCCGTGGTGTCCGGGCATGTAACTAGGAGTATCTCTGACCAGGGGTTTTAGGGATTTTCCCCCCAACCTGAGATTATTCTCTGTCAGTGCCCCAATGCCCGAAATGATAGGCCTTTCCCCGGGTTGCCATCTTTATGGATCTTGGGGAGCATATAGAAGCAGCCCGGCTTGGGATCCTGGGATAAGCACTTCCACCTGCTTCCGGACCTGAATTGCAAACTTCTTTATCTTATCCTTTAGTTGTTTCACATAGGCCTCTGTGGGATAATTTCCAAGTTTGCAGTAGTGGATGGGGTTTGACACTTGTCTGTTCCCTTCCTGGATATAGTCAGAGATGTTCATCAGGGATTTTTGCGCCCCTTTGTCAGCAGGTTTTATAATTATATCGATTTTCTTTCAGTGGAAGCAATAGCCTTCTGTTCCTGCAGGGTTAGGTTGTGTACTTGTTTCTTTTGTTTCTCCAGGATTTCGGGATTTTACTTTGCTTCTGAAACAGTTGATGTATTTTTTCTAGTGCCGCATTAGTTCAGGCCGTGGGGTCCAGGTGATTTTTTGGTTGGTTTCGTTATTGGCTGTTCTCTCAGCGTCGCTGCTGTATGGAAGGTCTTTCATAGAAGTTATTCCCTCAATCTCATTTTTCTGAAGAACTCCTCCATATCATTGCAGAAATAATTACTGATTACTGATCACTCCCGTCACGCCTCACAAGTTTCCAGACTCTTTAATTCTTGACAGGTTGTAAATAACTGCTCTACCTATATTTCGCATTTTGTTATTTTTAAGAATTCTAAGATCCTTTGAAGATCCATGTCTTGTGTGTATAAAAAGTCTGTAAATTTTCAGTTTGTTGTATAACACCATGTCTGAAGAAGGGAGCTAGTTCTCTCGAATATACTCAGCCTGAAAAAGGTATCGCCTGATTTCTTCACTCTTCTACTACTTTCTATGGCTAACACGGTACAACATTATACTACCTACAGAAACATAGTCAGTTGAGAAGTTACTGAGGTTTAGCTCCTAGGATGATGAGGCTTTGTAATTTGATGTCGTCTCTTAATCCCTTTCTGACCTTCTGAGGTGCAGTCACAGTCAGTAGCGGAGGGGTCACCCGCTGATCCCACTCCGTGCGCGGTGGGTACCGGCTGCTATTAACAGCTGACACCCACCGCTCGTGGCGCAGATTATAATCCCGACAATGTAGCCAATTATATGCCGTCCGTCCGGTCAGAGACCATTTTAACCAATAAGAGCCCAGCTTTAATTTCTTTTACTTCTCTAGAAAAATGAAAGCTCAGCTCTGGTTGGTTGCTCTGAGCTCTGGTTGGCTAACATGAGCGCTGATTAGTTGTTAGGAGCTCTGACTGGTTGCTGCAGGCACTGGTCGGTTGCTGCGGGCAACAAGGACAGTTTTCCTATATGAGGCCTGAAGCGTTACCTCTGTTCTGCAGCTCAGTAAGACTCCGGTGATAGCGAATGTGAGGGGTTTTCGTTCTGTTTTAGAGCTTTATCTTTTCATCCTCACTCCGCGCTGCGCGCCCTTTTCTGCCACCAGAGATATTTTCCCATCTCCCGGGTGAGGGCTTGTTCCTTGCCGGCTGAGGTGCAGTTTTCATTGGTGCCGTCTTGAGATTCCACAGGAAGGTGCTTACTGCTAAATCTGGTTAAAGGGGTTTTCTCACCATGCGGTTTCAGAGTCAGAGGCAGCTTCAGGCTCCCACTTCCTGTTTAGGCTGTGGGCGGTTCAGCAGCTTCAGGCTCCCACTTCCTGTTCAGGCTGTGGGCAGTTCAGCAGCTTCAGGCTCCCACTTCCTGTTTAGACTGTGGGCGGTTCAACAGCTTCAGGCTCCCACTTCCTGTTTAGACTGTGGGCGGTTCAACAGCTTCAGGCTCCCACTTCCCGTTCAGGCTGTGGGTGGTTCTACAGCTTCAAGCTCCCACTTCCTGTTCAAGCTGTGGGCGGTTCTACAGCTTCAGGCTCTCGCTTCCTGAACAGACTTGGGCGGCTCTACAGCTTCAATCACCCACTTCCTGTTCACGCTGTGGGTGGTTCTGTAGCTTCAGGCTCCCACTTCCTGTTCAGACTCCAAGGAGTGAAAACAATTGATTATCAAAAGTAAACAATCTAACCTTGATCATTTTAAAGACTCTTGGTGACGTCACGCCCTCCTCTCGGTGTAATCAGGAAGTGAGCTTACTCCCCTCCGAGCTGTGGAAAATGAAAGTGAAACCGCTTTTCTGTGCTGGCTGTGTAATAAAAGCTGCCTGAGCTCCTCTATGCTCATCTCCCAGTCCTATGTGAAGGATCTGGGCAATTACTGAGTCTCTAGCTGCTAGATTCACTCCCCCATATAACACAGCCTTATACACTCTGCTCCCCTCCATATAACACAGGCTTGTACACTGCTCCTCCCCATATAACACAGCCTTGTACACTTTCTCACATTTGTTTCATCAGTTCAGGCTGCATGTATAACTGCTTACACCAATACAGGTGTTCTGATTACAAGGATCCTTGGAGGGAGGTGACAGCTCTCTAGGCATGGAACTGCCTATTGCAGGAGGTCTTCAGAGCTGTGACATCCTCTCCCTTCCCCTGCTTCCACAGAATGATGATGTCAACAGTCTTCAGTGAGGGAAGACACACCTACTGGGAGGAGACACCTACTGGGGGAAGATACTCGCCCCTGGATTTGAAGCTGTAAGAGACAGAAACAGCTCAGGGCTGCGAAAGCTTGTGAAGAGAAAACCTCTTTAAAGCAAGAAGTAATAGGAGCTGAAACGTTTCAGCCACGACAGCCTTCATTAGGCTTCCAGCTACCATAGTAACCACTCTGCATCGTGCCCCCTAGTGCTCAAACACCCCTGGACGACTGGTAGCGCCGATTTAAGGGAGAAAAAATATTAACCGTTTCAAACACTAAATCAGAAGGTCGGAGGTTGTGGCCGCGTCCGTCAAATTCTGCTCTTTTTAAATCTAACATTATTCTATGAAGTGAGCGCTGGAGAAACAAAACCCCTGAGCGAACAGGAGCGGACTGTTTTGTATTTTTTGTTTCCTTTGTCCCCCAAAACAATGAAAAGTGATCAAAACCTCCGAGACCGGGACCAGTGAAAACTACACTACAGGCGGCAAAAAAAAACAAAAACCCAGCCCTCCCCCCGGACAAGGGACGGAAGAGGAAGAAAGGTCTCCGCAAATAGTCGCAGACGAAAGTGCAAAAAGTGCAATAATCTGTAACACACGGAGCTACGTGTAGAGCTATAGGTCTGCACAGTGTCCTGCAGTGCGAGGACTGTGGAGCCGGTTATTTCCCGGCATCCTCCAAACACGTTGACGTGAAGCGGCGTTTTTTATTAGCTGATATCTGGTAGCGAGATTTGAGGCGACGCCTACGCTCCCCCCCGCCATCCGCTGCAGGTCGTCCGGAGAGAACCGAAACAGCTGCCAGCCGTCTTCCTCCGATAGGTTAGCAGCGCCCCTCCTCTTGTAGTATTCTATGGCGGCCGCATTACAGGACAAGACAAGAAACTCCATGGAGCTGCAGCCGTGTGCGATGGCCTCCTATAGACAGAGGAGGAGGAGACAGAGAGGGAATAACTATAAGCGCTGAAATATAACAGAGGCACTGAAGAGCAGCGCTCACTATTCTGCTGGTTAAGTCACTGTACATACATTAATTATCCTGAACTGATCCTGAGTTACATCCTGTATAATCTCCAATGTACTCACTTTTCTGGTCAGTTCCCTGTACTAATTACTTATCTGAA